>PVHP010012867.1:0-42319 GCA_004024765.1 Zapus hudsonius
GCATATATGAACATACACACAGGCACATCATATACACAGAAAAGAATATTGGACATATATTTACATAGATTGTTAAATTTGACACATAAATTTAACACAATATACTACTATTTTGGACATCAATCTGAAATGTACTTTGTGGCCCAAACTTAGAAGTTTCTTGAGTTTGGTAGCTTAGGTGGGATACTGTGGGTGGGCAGCTGGAAAAGTAGTGATGTAATGGGCTGGCTCCCTAATATTGTCACTGACAGGAGCATGTCCTATTGTTCTACATCCACTGTCTGCATCATACCATCCACAGACAGTGCAGGGACTCACTTGCCAAACTGAGCTGAGGGGAACCTTGAGGCTGGAATGGTCTGAAGGGGCAAAGAAAAGAACTGTATGGTCAAGGAGTGGCCCAAGAAAATGATTGAGGTAAGGAGTTTGCTCTAGCAGGTGGAGAGAAGTGGTCCAGATTGGGAGGTGACAGGAAATCTTCAGAGAATGATGCCGCGCTCATGATGACAGATGCACTTGTAATACAGACATTTATACCCACTGGCTTCTCACTCAAGTGCTTAGCACAAATATACCACAATGGCTGTGTTTGCTTTGGTCTGCACTTTGCCAACAACTTCACATCTACAGCTGGAGTGACAGGGCTTTTCCAGCCTCCAGAGCCCAGGGCGTGACTGAAGAGCACAGACACTGCTAACCCTGCCCCAGGCTCTTCAGAAGCAGTATCTAAGTACTGTCATCCAGTTTTTGGCAAGCCTCCCATAAGCAACCCAGGAGACTCTCCCCAGCAGTAAGTTGTGGCCCTCTGAGTATGCCGAGAACTGCCAGAGCTTCTGGGACTGAGGAGAAACCAGACTCTTTCAGACTGGAAGGAAAAACTGGGAAAGACAGGGCCAGTTGTGGTGGCTGACACTGCTTGGTGTCTGTCATGGTAAATCTTTCTGTCTCTAGAATTAGACTCCCATTAAGCAACACGCACAGCCTCGTCATGTGTATTTCTACTGAATCCCAAGTACAGAGCCCTGGAAAACAGTTTGCACAGAGACAGCATTAAATTTGGCTTCTTTTCCAGAAGGAAAAACTTTTTTTTTTTTTTTACAATTTCTTCAAGAAAATGGCTGGCTCATCCTATGAACATTTCAATTCTTCAAAAGGATTTGACAGTAGAGAAGCAAATGAAAGGAAGGGATAGAGAGATTTATGATTTTATTTATATGTCATTATTCTAATTAAGATAAAATGAGTCACATTGCTTTCAAGGTGTCTAAACAAATACAAGTTTAATTTCTAAGATGCTTTGTTCTTTTTGTCTTATCTGCCACGTGCTAAATAAAGTGAGAGAGAGAGACAGACAGACAGACAGACAGACAGACAGACAGAGATAGAGAGAGATCATTAGGACACCAGAGAAGAATTCTTCTTAAACAGAAAAAAAGAAAAAGGAGAAATTCTGATTTGGATATAGAGTGGACCAAAGGAAAGAGATGTCAGAGTCTAAAAATCATCAGAGAAAAGAACATTCCCATCCCAGATGATTTCCACACTCATTTGAGTCAGATTTTTTTCTCTCCATACATACTCCAGTGTTTCAATCCTACACTCCCAAATCTCCTGTGCTCTGTTTTCTACCCTGTTCTTCTCCTGTAGTAAAACCTTGTGCACTAGAATCTTCTCATATCCACATTAAAACTGTTATGCTGGACACCTGAATGACTTCGTATTTCATATCTGCCAAATACTTACCCTTATCTCCCCTAAAGTTTCTTTTCTCTGGGGTGTGTGTGTGTGTGTGTGTATGTGTGTGTGTGTGTGTGTGTGTGTGTGTGTGTTGTGAACTTGCCAGGTGGAGGGAAAAAGAGACATTGACTTCCTGTAAACTTAGTACCTATATATTCTCAGTTTGAATCAAAATGACATTTTGTTTTGTTTTTCAATCTTTGCAGTGACAAGAGGCCTTGAATGAAACGAGGTATTCTACATGCTCAAGAAATGCAACTAATAATTATGATATAGGCTCCTGAATAGCTTAGCAAAACGAAAGAACCTCAAACCACATCTCTTAACTTACATTAGCATTTAATATAATTTCCAAAGTCAACATTTTTACAGTAAATTCCCTGTTCTGGAATTACCAGTGAGCAAAGTGCTCTGACTAATCAGTTATACTGGCTAATGGACATTTCCTTATGGGCTGTGTGGATCACTGATTATCAGGACACTGCAATATGAAAAAATGCTCAATACCAAAACTGTACTGAATCGTTTAATTTTTATCATTGCTATTGGCAAGGTAATTTTGGATCTTATTTTATCTCAGAATCTTTCCTGTGAGTGCTAATTCCTTTTCCCTGGCTGGTAGATCCTCTTGTCAGTCAAAGACAAGAGTTCTAGAACTGTTCTTGCCAATAAGCAACATGACCCAGGTCAAGTACTCTTTTCTGAGCATTACTACCCTGAACTGTAGACAGTTGTGACTAAGCTAGCTGAACTTTAGGTCATTTTAAAATTAATATCTTTATTATGAATAATTGTTTGTTGTCATGGTCATATACAGGGAAAAGTGATCACAGAACCCATTTCCAGCCCGTGGGATTCTGAGTACCTACATTTTACTTGAAGTTCAAAGATTATAATGTATGGTTATTGCTTAGAAATAAATTATTGACAATTAACACTAGAAAAATTGATAAGCATTTTAAAGCCAGAAGGCTGTTGGAATCAAAGCCTGTGGCTACAACGGTCTCTGAATCCTGTTTGGAAGGAAATAAATTCTATGCACCAAAGTGCAGCAATACCTGAATAGACAATTGCGGCGCGCTCCTCGACCAACAAGGAAGAACCATCACCACTCGAAGATCCTTCTCAAATCACACTTTAATGAGAGCCTTTTGATTGAAGGGGGGTCAAGAAGCGAGGGGCCCCAAACGCTAAGAAGCAGCTGCTTTTATAGGGAAAAGGGACACGGATTGTCCCATGATTGGCTGGCTCCTGCTTGCCACCTCCAGACGCCACGGGATTGGCTAGGATCAGGAGATCAAGCATGCGCAAAAGCTTGTGACCTCCTTGCTAACAAAGTAGTCTTCCATTGACCTTTTAGCTAGTAAAGTAGTCCATCCAAGCATTGCCTAATAAGGAGTTGTTTACCACTTAGCTGCAAGGTAGTGGGCACCACCTAATGGCGATCATTCCGGCTCCCTGCAGACAATGGTGACCCCATGAGATCATAAAAATGTTACATAGTGACATCAAAGCCATCATGATGGTCTAAAACAATGCATCACTCTTGTGTCTGTAGTGATGTTGATGTTATCAAATTTACTGCACAGGCAGTCTTATCAAAATATGTACAGTGCATGGCTCTGGATAATGAAACTAAACAATTATGTTACTGGTTTACATATGTACTATACTATGCTTTATCATATTTTATTCCCATTTATTCTAAAAGTGTCCACTGCAAATTGGTACACTGCATTGTGCTGGCAGTGGCCTCGTAGAGATTGTTTTTAACTTTAACAGGTCACCTAGGTTTGTGCAAGCAGACTTGACATTTGCACAATGATGAAATGCCTAATATTGCATTTCTCAGAGCACATCTCCATCATTAAGCAATGTATGGCTGAGTTTTCATCCACTTTTGCAAGTTAGACCTACTAGAATCCACAGAAAGATGACCAGAAGGCATGTTCTGAAGAGATGCTGTTACGATCATCCAAGGTCAATTAGAAACATAGTGAGCAGCCATTCAGGTCAGCTATGGTATAGAGCAAAAGATTGGACTGTCAAACCAGAAGTAAAACTTAATATGGTGACTTGATTCAGGTGTCCCCCATAAACTTATGTGTTCTGAAAGCTAGGTCCCCAACTGGTGGCAATTTAAGCATTGGAGCCTCTAAAGGCAGTGTATTGTTGGGGGTGGGCTTATGGGTGTTATAGTCAGCTTCCTTTTGCCACTGTTTGGAACAACACTCTCTCCTGTTGCTGATGTCTGTCTGGGATTGGTTAAGAGGCGATGTCCATCCTCTGCTCGTGCCATCATTTTCCCTTTCATCATGGAGTTTCCCCTTGAGTCCGGAAGCCAAAATAAACCTTTACTCCTGCACGCTGCTTTCTGGTAGGACATTTGTCAAAGCAAGAAGAAACTGTCCACAATACTTTGAGATCCCAAATCTACTTCTACCTTTCACTAGAACCTAAAATGGCAAAGTTTTCACATGTTACTTAATAAACCACCTCCTTGCTAGCTAGCCGCCATTGTGGTGAGAGGCGTTCTGCAGGCTGCTGGGAGAGAGAAGTTATCTACAGTCTTTACAAGCAGTGGTTCCTGCAAGCTGCACAATCAACCGTGTTCATTGGTACAATAGTGGCACATAAATTATGAGGGTAACCAGCTGCTCTCTGATTGGATTCGAGGTCTACTTAGTGGGAGGGATTCATGCCTCACACTGAAAACTGAGTCAAAAGCCTATTGCTTAAGAGAACATGGGCCCCAGAGGAAAGCTCTCACTGTTGCTTGGTTAGGTGGGTATGTCGGACCTGCCTTCTAGACGTATATATTTATGCCCATTGACTAATGATGTTTTCGTTTCTGGTTTTAGATGACTGGATACAGGGGAGACATGGTGATGAAAAGGCTAGAAAGTTGAATGACATCTCTATCACGCCCACTAAGGCTCAGGAAACATTGAAGTGGAAGTGATGGAGAGATTGTCAGCTAGCCGGGGAAGCTTACCTATGGAGACAGTGGTAGACAGTGAGGAGACTCAAGACTCATCAAAGCTGAAAAGAAGAGGCCATTGAGAATTCGTCACCAAAAGAGACATCTCCTTCATGCCCTCTGAGGCTCAGCGAACATTACAGAAGAGGGAGCAGAACGAATGTAAGAGACAAGGGAGGGAAGGAGTATTTTGGGTCACTGTCCTCTGTGGATGAACTGACTGGTACATTCATGACCTCACAGTGGTTATTGTTAAGTCCACAAGAACTGCTCAATTATGAACCCCCTCAGTGTTTTGACATGGAGGGCAGAGGGGGACAAAAAGAAGGGGACTACTTGGGAAGAGGAAGGTGCTCAGTGGAATAGGGGTGGGGGATGGGAGACGTAAGAGGGACATGAATATGATCAAATACAGTAGTAGGTGCATGCATTAAAATTATCAATAAAAATGGTTAAAGTACTTACATAGTAAGCATCATTCTTGTGCTTTATAAATAGTAAACAATGTTTATATCAGGGTTATACACAGGTACTGTCTCCATCAAACAGATGAGAAAACACAGAAACAGCAAATTTAAGCAAGTTGTCCAAGGTCATATAGCTAGTAGATTACCTACTCAGGATTTGAATCCTGTGCTGAAGTTTAATTTATAATCATGGGTAATGTGTTCTAACAGAGGGCAGATAGAGTCTGTAATAAGCTGCCAATATCCCTGTGTCAAAGGATATGAAAATGGAATTTAAACCTCTGGTGACATGAACTTTGCTGGGTTGTGAACAGCAGCCAACTGTGGGTGTGATTGTTGTCAACCAGAAGACAGAGTAGATAAGTAAAATATGCATCACCCTCTTAGAAATATGCATTATTGCAAAAGAAACTAATTACAATGTTATAAAAGAGAGTAATTAAGACATGACTGGGGTATTTGTTTCTTAGCAGTGTTTTTTTTTCTTAATTTCACATTTACAAGAAATAGCACAAAAATTAACAACAGAAAGGTGTGTTAGTTGACATGAAAATATTACTGGAAGAGGAAAACCCACAGAAAATCTTACAGCTCTGCTCCTTTGTTGAAGTGGGTCCTTATAAAAAGTCACAGAGCCAGCTGGCCTCTCTTCACTGTTCTGTAATCTGAAGACAATAGTATTTATATTGTTTCCATCACAGGGTACTTTGAAGCTTTCGTCCAGCATCTCTAAATGGATCCAGAAAAATTTACAAAGTGTTTTTCACCTTGACAGTTACTTGACCAAAAGAAATTATGCAATTATAATGGCAAAAATAAGATGGAAATTTTCTCCAAATAACTTCAAGTTACTTGAAGATATGGATCAGTGCAAAACAGCTGTCTCTGGAACTGAAATGATAGGTTATTCTACCTTTTCCTATCCTTTCTTCCCTGCTTCTTTCAGGGCTTTCAAGTCCAGGAATGATTACCAGGCTTCCATCTTGCCATACCTGCCTCCTAGTCCTAAACATGGTAGTCACCATCACTAAGCTATGGATGCAGCTAGGTGTAACTGTCAGGTCTCCATGCTGCTCTCTGCTTGAAGAACCAGTCCAGTCTGATGGTTTGGGGCAGGGTGATCTCTGGAGTGTGACCATAGCTGGACTTTTCCTCAAAGCCTCCTCAGTTACACATAAACCACACGCATTTCCCAGTCAACCTTTCTCTTGTTCCAGTCTTTCCTCCTATTTTGAATAGTAGATTTTTCCTCAAGTAAGATTCACAACTATCTGTTTTCTATTTGTTTTTCATGCCACTACAAATATAATCTTAATCATGTTAATATATTAATGAATACTCTCTAATTCCCTACATCAAGTATACATTCACCAAGCCATTCTCTTCTTACGGTAACACCAGTAAAGCCATAATAATATAATAATAATAATAATAATAATAATAATATAATCATATACTTCTTTTGTGACTACACTCTCCAAAATAATTTTCCAAAGAGCCTGAATTTTCTAGCACACTGTTTAATTTCATAACATATTCATATAGTATTTTGTAATGTAAAAAAGAATATGTTTATGTGTATGAGAGAGAGGGAAAGAATATATGTGGTATAGTGTGTGATGTGTGTGTGTTATATGTACTTTGGAATAACTATAGAAAATAAAATAATTTTAATATATAATTTTATTTTAATAATGTAGGAATTCTATACAAATAGATATTATCAACTCTGCTTTATCTTTGAAGGATATGATATCGGAAAGGTTTTGTGCTTTGTGCAGGATTCTCATCAGTCAGGCTGAGATGATAGGAAAACCTTTCTCCCATGGAAGACATGTAAAAATTCCTGTCTCCCTGTAAAGAGTAACAATGAGTCAATATAGAACCAAGCTCAAGAAAGGAAAGTGCCCAAAAGAATGAGTGAATGACTTACTCGATTTTCTTGAGTCAAAGAAGCAATGAGAGAGGGGCTCATGGGGGAATGGAAGCACGGTGCTTTCCAGGCCCACACAGGAGTGTCCAGGCATCTGTTCCCGCTGATATGAAGAGGAGGTGAGCAACTAGGAAGGAAAAAAATTCCACTTGGAGCTATAAGTGGAAAATATACGAGAACTGGAAATCCAGGCTTATGTAGCATGTGGATACAAGGTCCAGGTAACCATATGGCTAGAGTTACTCAAAACTGAGAAATTAATTTGGAAACTGGAGTGAGTCCAGAAAAATAAAAGGTTTGCTACATAATATTGAACATAGGAATATTCTTAAAGAACTCCAACAGAAAATGTTTGGTCCTGAACATGATGTTATAGGAACAGATTATACAAATTTTACATTCAGGAGAGATGCCAGATACTTACTCTAAGATAAATAATTGTACCAAGAAAGATGATAGGACACGTGAAATGTAAACAGCTCACAAGTCTAAGTCTTGAAAGTCAATAGACTTAATCACCTTCCTAAAAGACACAGACTGACGGAATGTGTACAAAGGTAATACACACTGATAAGTTGACAGTAGAAAACCCCCTTTCAGCAGTAAAGACAAATACAGATTGAAAGTAAAGAATATAAATATATCTTCCCTATAAGCAGAAGCAAAAGACTATGAATAGCTGTCCCCATCTCTGCCAAAAGAGACTTTAAGACAAACACTTTAAGAGACAGAGTCACTATATAATCATCAGTGAATGAATTACACAAGAAGATATAACAATTGTAAGCGATATGCATCCAATACTAGAACACACCATGCAAACAACTGTAAAACAAATATTAAATCTAAAAATATATTTCTAATGTATTTTTAAATGTAGTATTTAGAAAGATAAAATACAAGGATCATGAGTTCAAGATCAGCCTGGGAGACATAGCAATATCCTGTAGTACTAAGTGCAAAGAAAACAGAACCAAATGGCCAAAAGTGTGTGACTTCAATATGACACTTTTATTAGTGGACAGATCATGAAGACCAAAAAGTACATAGCAATAAAGAAACATCAGAGTATACAATAAACTGAACAGATAGAAATTTACAAAATAGTTCACCCAACAGTTGCAGAATCAATTCTTTTCTCTAGTACATAAAACATTCCACAGAATAGAACATATGTTATGAAACAAAAAGCCTCAAATTTAATGGAGTTAAAGTCATATCATGCAATTTTTCTGACCACCATGGGATAAAACTAGAACTGAACAACAAAAGAAACTTTAGAGATAATACAAATTTATAAGAAGTTAATATGCTACTGAACAAACTATGGGTCGTAGAAAAATTTAACTAGAAATTAAATTGTTTGTTGAAACAAATAAAAATGGAAACATAAAATACAAAAAAACTAGGGAATACAACTAAAGGGGAGTTTGTAACAATAGATTCCTATATCAACATATAAAAAGATTTCAGATATGCAACCTAGCAATGCTTATTTTTTATATTTTAGACACAAGATCATAGGCTAGACTCAACTTCTCTATGTAGTTAAGGCTGATTTTAAATGGGCTCTGCTTTTTTTTTTCCAAGGTAAGTTCTCGCTCTAGCCCAGGCTGACTTAGAATTCACCATGTAGTCCTAGGGTGGCCTCAAAATCAAGGTGATCCTCCTACCTCTGCCTCACAAGTGCTGAGATTAAAGGCATGCACCACCATGCCCAGCTCATGACTTTTATCCAATGATTCTTAGCAACAGCAATTAGGCAAAATGAAGTAATAAAAACCATTCCAATAGGAAGGAAGAAGGTCAAATTCTTTTTGTTTTCAGATATAATTCAATATAGAAAAAAGTAGGTATCACATTAAAAGGCCACTAGAAGTGATGAACAGATACAATAAAGTTGAGGGCTACAATATAAACTTACCTAAGATTTTATAGACAGATAAGAAACTTGATAAGAAACAAATTATGAAAGTCATACCGTTCACATATGCACCGGATCCTGTACTCTTGGGCTCCCAAGAAAAAATGCGCTATGGGAGCGATTGACGGGGAGGCTACTTAAAATAGAATCTTAGTAATCCAGAATGGTGTATATTTGTTAACCTATACGGATCTCACTCTCCGATGGAGATTGTGTTTGTATTTTTCAGGATGCAAGAAGAGAGTTGTGGCCCACCTAACCCTACCAACCGACTGTAGGCTGATAGTTGAGATAGTTGAGATTCTCGCAAGAGATGAGCCACCACAGTCATACCGTGGAGGATCCATATGGAGCCCCGCAGAGACCCACAGCCACGGCCATTCAATCAACACAGGATAAGCCAGGGTGACAGAAACCAACAGTTTTCGACACAAAGCCCCCTAAGCTCACATTAAAGCAGCCTTAATACTCACCCACCACGACTCAGGGAACTGAGCAGAAGAGGGGGCAGAAAGATTGTGAGAGCCATGGTGGAGGAGACTATCCAGAGGCATGGCACCCCTCAGTAACAACACACTTGGGCCAGGAGAACCAGGCTGAGTACTAGACTATCCATGGTCCCCTGCCACAAGGACTAATCCAGACGACCCTCGGAGGAGGATATCCAGCTGATTGGGGATGGGGAGGGGGGCATTGGGGAATTGGGGATAACAACTCATTGTTTGCCCACTGAATAATGTAACTCATTATGAACAATAAATATATATTTAAAAAAAAGAAAGTCATACCATTCACAATAGTTCTAAAGAAAATTCTAGAAATAAGTTGCAGCAAGGAAGTGATATGACTCTACACTGAAAATTTTAAAAAAAGATTGATAAAAGAAATTTAAGAATGCAAATGCACATTAAATTTTAAAAAAGAAACCTTCCATATTCATGGGTTATAAAATTTTGTTTTCACGGTAGGATGTTGCTCTAGCCCAGGCTGACCTGTAACTCTGTGGTCCCACACTGGCCTCAAAGTCATGGTGATCCTCCTAATTCTGCTTCCTGAGTGCTAGGATTTTATATTGTGAAATTCTCCATACTACCAAAGGCAACTTACAGATCAATGTAAGTCCCATCAAAATATTAACAGCATTCTTTAGAGAACTAGAAATGCAATTCTAAATTTCATATGAAAGCATCAAAGACCCAAATAGTCAAAAACATTTTAAGGAAAAACAACAACAAAGCTATCAGTATAGGTACCACACTTCCTGACCTCGAAATGTACGACAATGCTGTAATAATCAGGGGATGGGGAGCTGGTTCCAAAGATCAAAGCACAAGTGTGAGGGCCAGAGTTTGAATCCCCAGCACCCACCCATGTAAAAGCCAGTAGGGTGGTGGCCAGCTACAATCCCATCACCTGAAGGTTGAGACAGCGGATCCCAGGACAAACTGACTCGCTAGAATTACCAAGTTGGTGAGCTTTGGGTTCAACAGAAAGATCTTTTCCTTTTTTTTTTTCTTTTGTGTCATGATTTTATTTCTTTTCATTCTTGTAATTAATATCTTTATTATGAATAAGTGTATATATTGCATGAGCAAATCTTGTGAAGGTGTCCCCGTTTCCCTCCTCTCTGTCCCCTACCCGCTGGGGTACTTCCTTGGTGCGCATACTGGATCTATCTATAGGTTATGGGGTTATGAACTGCACCCGATGATGCAACCAGTTTTTCTTTTTTCTTCCCCCTTTGTGTGTTGTCGCTGGGGGGGGGGACGATGTTTCTGGATATTCTCCCCCACCATGACTCTTACAATCTTTGCGACCCCTCTTCCGCTCAGTTCCCTGAGTCATGGTGGGTGAATTTTAAGTCTGCTTTATTGTTGAGATCTTAAGTGTCTCTGGATCTTTGCCCTGGGTTGTTGACTCAGTAAGTAGAGTAGAAAACAATCAAGGAAGACACCCAACATAAACCCCTGACTTCCACATGTACCAGCACACACATGCATGCCCACGCACTACACATACAAAAATAATATAAATAAAATACAGCAATAGTAGTCAAAACAGGAGGGTGGCCTGGGGGTGTAGTTCAGTGGTACAGCACTTGTTTATCATGCACAAAGCACTGTGAAAAAAAAAACACAAAAGAGCAAAAAGATATTGGTATTGAAAATGTACACAAGCCAATTAAATGGAAGAGAGGATTCAGAAATTATCCATGGATTTAAATCCTATTCTTTACTAACTTGACAAATATATACATTGAGAAAGAATAGTCTCTTCTATCTATGGTGCTGAGAAAACTGGATATTCTCATGATATAAGATTGAAATTTTCCCCTGTCATGGTTTGATCCAGGTGTCCCCCATAAACAAATGAATGTGTTCTGGGTAATCGATCCTCATGATGGCAGTTTAGATTTTACAACCTCGCTAGAGCAGTGTTGTTGGGGGCAGGCTTAGGGGGGTTATAAGCCAGCTTCCCCTTGCCAGTGTTTGGCACACCTTCCTGCTTGTTTCCAGTGCTGTGGCGGAGGTGATGTCCACCCCTCTGCTCATGCCATCATTTTCCCTGCCAGGGTGGAGTCTCCCCTCAAGTCCATAAACCTAATAAACCCATTCCTCCACAAGCCACTTTTGCTTGGGTTCTTTTTTTTTGCAGCAACTAGAAAGCTGACCACAACAGACCCCTATATCTCACTGTGGCTGTTTGTAGTAGGTGTTCCTCATAAAAATCATATGTTCTGAAAGCTTGATCCCCAGATGATAGTAATTTGGGAAATGGAGCTTTATTGGAGGAGGTGTGTCATTGGAGGTGTGGGTGTGGGCCTGTTTATTAACCCTAGCTAACTAGTATTAGTTTGTCACACTCCTGATGCTGTTGTCCACCTGATGTTGGCCATTTCAGACTCTTCTCATATCACATTTGACCCTGCCATCATGGAGCTTCCCCTCCAATCTGCAAGCCAAAATAAGCCCTTTCCTCCTACAAGCTGCTTTAGGTTGAGAAGGTAACTGTAACAGTAAAATTGGTACTGAGAAGTAGGGTTTTTGCTGCTAGAAATCTGTGGTTTTGGTTGTTTAGAATTGATTTGCAGGGGAGATGTGGAAGGATTTGAAACCTTGATCTAAGACACACCTTGAAATGCTAAATCAGGGTTGAATGATAGGAATGCACTAAGAACGATTGATTGTGAGGTTTGGTTTATGAGGGAAAGAAAGAGCTTTGCCTGGATTGTGTTAGAAGCAGTTTATGCAAGAAGTTTACTGCATCTTTCTGTGTCCTGAAAACTTGTGCATGGTTTCACTGTGTAAAAATGGACTGGTGTGAGCGGATGGATATGGCACAGAAAGAAATAAAGTTTTACCACCCATTCAGCTGAAATGGTTTGAGAGATTGCAACTACTGAGATTGGGCCAACTGTTCTGGGACAGCTAAGAGAATATATATTCTTTTGAAAGAAGGAAGCCTGAAGTTTGAAAGAAGGAGTGGCCTACTGTTCAAAGTGGGCTTTATTACCCCAAGGGTTAACAAATCTAGCAGCCCACTTGGAATTTTGAAGTATAACAAATACAGGAAAGAGAGGGTCAATGGCTATGCAATGCAGTTTTGTTTTTTGGATATGCCCATGGGCAATATGAGGCAGGGTTGCTGGAAGTCCCAATGGAGCCATGAGGATGAATCATGGGTTGAGTGGAGACTCCAGCCAGGACTTTGGGACTGCTTCCAAGGAGTGCTACTAGCTCCAGGTGAAGATTTCCTGAAACTGTGAGCAACCCAGCTGGAAAGGTGAAATTATAATTCAAGAGACTTTGTGGTTAGAGATGTTGGACTTGGAGCTATGGAACTTGATGCTTAACCTGTTTGTTTTAGATCTTGTATTGGTCCAGTGTTTCCTTGTTATGCCCAATATTATCTTTTGCAATGTGAATGTTTATTCTGTGCCATTATGGCTTCTTTTTTGTTTGTTTGTTTTGTTTTACAGCTCAGTTAAGAGATCTTGGACTATGGGCATATTTGAAGAGTACTAGAATTGGAAAAAAATCTATGGGGACTTTTAAAGCTGGACTGAATACATTGTATTTTACAACATGAATGGCTTTGAATTTATGGGGCCAGAGATTAAATGTGGTGGTTTGAACTAGGTGCCCTTTATAAACCCATGTGTTCTGAATGCTTGATCCCCAGCTGATGGTAATTTGGGAGGTGGAGCTTTGCTGGAGAATGTGTGTTGCTGTGGCTAACTAAACCTTAGCCCTAGCCAGCAAGTGTTAGTTTGTATACTGGTTTGCTGCTGTTGTCCACAGGCCAGGAGGTGATGTTCAGCCTCTGCTCATGCCATGTTTTCCCATACCATCACGGAGTTTCCCCTCGAGTCTGTAAAGCAAAATAAATATTTTCTTCCCACAAGCTGCTTTTGGTTGGGTGTTTGTTCCAATAGCTAGAAGGTAACTGCACCACTTACCCTATACAAAAATACTCTGAATGAATCAATGATCTACACACAAGATTTGAAACTGTATAAGTACAAAAAGAAAACATAGGGGAAACATATCATGTTATCAGTATAGGCAATTATTTGGGGGAGGGGGAATAGGACCCAAAATACACAGGAAAGCAAAGAAGAAATTAACAAATGGGATTTTCTCAAAGTGAAATGATTTTGCATGGCAAAGGAAATAATCAACAGAGTGAAGAGGTAACTTAAAGAATAGGAAAGCATTTTCAAGCTAGTCATCTGACAAATAATTAGTATCTATAATATATAAGGAACTTGAAAACAATAACAAAGAAAAATTCAATTTTAAAATGAGTAAAGGGTGTGTATAGACGCCTTTCAAAAGAAGAAACTCAAATGAATAATAAATTGATGAACACGTTCTCAAATTAATTAACTATCAGAGAGATGCAAATGAAAACCACAATGAGATACCATGACTCCCAATTGGAAGAGCTGCCATCAGAAAAGACAAATGCTGGAAAGTATATAGAATATATCTATGAAGAGCTAAAAAAAATAGAAGAATTCTATAAGTAGTTAAATATACTTGAAGAATGTGAAAAATGATTGCATCTTCATACAGGAAAAGGCTAAATTATTACTCTTGGTTCCTTGCTAAAAGAATTTAAAAGGGAATTGCTTTAACAAAAAAGAAAATTTAAGACCAGGGATATAGCATAATGATGGAGCTTTTGCCTATGATTTGGCCTCCAAAATAAGAGAGAGAGAGAGAGAGAGAGAGAGAGAGAGAGAGAGAGAGAGAGAGAGAGAGAGAGAGATTTACTCTATAAAGAAATAAAAAATAGAAAATCAAGATTTGGCTCAGATACTGAGAAGGTGGATGCAGGATGATTGCAAGCATGAGGACCTGAACTCAATCCCTAAAACTCACACACAAGCTCCTGGTATGAGAATCTCAGAGCTGGGAAGATGGCAACAGGAAGCTCCCTGAGACTCTCTGGCCAACCACTCAAGCCTACTTAGCAAAGGATAGGACAGTGAGAAGAAAGTAAATGGTTTCCCTGATGAACACCCTCCTTCACATGCATGCGTGCACATGTGCAAATTCTATATGCACATGTATACACATACATAAAAAGGGGGGACTAGAGATATAGCTTAATGGTAAAGTGCTTGCCTAACAGGTATGAGATTCTAAGATCAATCCCCAGTACCACAAATAAACAAAAAGATATGTGCACATAAACACAAACATTGAAAACAGTATTGTTAAGTTTTAAACATTTGGTGCCTGGTAAAATTGATAATGACCAATTCAGAATAGGAAACAATAATAAAAAGAATAAGATCCTTCAAGTTCTTTTGTTGTTTATAAATAAAAACATTGATTAGTGTGACAGTTTGAATGTGAATGTATGTTCCCCCCCCCATTGATTCAGGTAAAGCTTGAAACTTGGGTATCCAGCTGCCTGGCTGGAGAAGACATCACTGGGGTCTGGTCTTTGGGATCCAGTCCAAAAGAGTGTTTGGAGCAGATCTGATTTCAGCCCAGAGAGAAGTTTGATCTCTGGGGGGTCCTTCTTGCTGCTGGTTTTGTGTTTGCTGCTTCTGCTGGTCTCTTCCTGCTTATATTCATGAATGGGAGCCAGATTCTTCCACCATTGATGAAACTTTCTCTGGATCTGTAAACTTGAAATGAACCCCTTCCTCCCATAAAACTATATTTGGTTGGATGCTCATCCCAGCATTGTGGAGCTATCTACAACAATTAGCTTGAAACTTTGCTATTTGTGTATTAAAAATATAAAGGTATGAATGTACCAAGATGCATAGATCCACTGTACTGTGAATAAAAACTTAGCTTCCCCCTCCCTGCCAGTTTGGGGTTATCATGAATGGTTTTATGCTGCTATGAACACTCTTGCAACCATCTCTGGACGAACAGGTAACTCTATGATCTTGTGAGTAACAATTCACAACATGAATTTATCTCAGAATAAGGAACATATATTCTGTGAATCGAGTCTTAAAATGTGCTAAAACAGCAAGATCAATTTATTGGTTTGTTAAAAGTCATGATGGTGGTACCTTTGAGGGGAGAGAAATGTTAATGGCAGGGAGACATATTAGGGGTTCTAGAGTATAAGTCATAGTCTAATTTTTGACTGGGATGGTTGTTACTATTATATGTCTATTTTCATTTTATGCTCCATATAACCATATAATTATATACATTTTTCTGTATGTTACATGTTAGTAAAATTTAGTTTGCTTTAATGTAAAATAATTACCAAAATAATCTAAATAAATCTTATAACTTTAAAATGCAGTAGAGGGTCAAAAGAAATGAAAAAAAATGTGATTAAACAACTGAAAGCAGAAAATAAAAAACAAAAAGAATAATAAAAGACAAAATAATGTGGAAGACATAGTCCAGGTAGAAACATGAACGATACTAAAAGACAGAATGGGATGGAACTGGTTTGAAGAAACTAGGTAAATATTATTTATAAGGGATAAAAACTGTCTCAAAATGAAGGATGTGATATATATATGTATACTTATATATCCACTGATAAAATTAATGGCTGTAAACAAAATGATTATGTTACCGCTGTATAGCTTAAAAGTCTAACAGGAGTCTCTGAGCTGACATCATGATGTCAGCAAGCCTGCCCTTCTTTCTCAAGACTTCTGGCACTCCAGGATTCTTGAGGTTCTCCACATTATTCAGTTTGTGACCCTCCTTCTTCCTTCTTCAAGCAGCAACACAAATGAGTTCTTTTTTAGATCATATAACTCTGAATTTGCGTGTCACTGCGTCTCTCTCTCCTGCTCACTTTGCCTCCCTCTTCTACCTTTAAGGGTCCGGTTTACATTAGCAAGAATAATCACCCTAGTTCAAGGTCATCTCATTAGAAACTTTAATTCTGTGCACTGCCTTAATTCCCTTTGCTATCCAATACTAAATACTCACAGGTTATAGAGATTAGGGTATGGGCATCTTTAGGAAGTCATTACTCCAACTACCTAGATAAATATGGAAATAGTCAATAATGAGAGCTGATACGGTAAATAGCAACAAAATGTATTCAAAGAGAAAATGGAAAAGTTATAAGATGATAAAATCTACTAAGAAGATATGCAATGGGATTGTCCATCAAGGATTAAATTCAAGACTTGGACCAAAATTTGTGTCTGTTGGCCCCATGTGTATCAATACAAACCTCTAGAGAACACAGACCAATAGGAGCTCCAACCTGAGCCCGCTGTGTGAGTACTGGTAAATTTCTTTCCCCAAATGAAAATAATAATAATGACCTGGACCACAGAGCTGTTTTAAGAAATACTTTAGGATCGAGGCACACTGCAGCTATCACATAAATGTTAAATAAAAATAATATTTCTTGTATCCTTCCTAGGGTTGGGCAAACCCAGATTTATATTGTACTTTTCACATATTTCATAACATTTTCAAATGTTTTGGTTTGGGTTCAATAAAAACCTCAAGTACTTTTTGCCAAGTACTTTTTCCATTAATTATTCAATCCATTTGTATTTCCAGGGAAATTCAGCCCACGTGTTTCTAATACATTTAGCACTGACTCATCATAATATTGTTTCTCTCAGTGCCATTTTCTACCCAAGAGGCTTGTCAAGCCCTCTTTTACTTTTTAGCATTTATTAATTTTTTTAGAGACGATACAAGCAAGCCCTAGTAAAGGACCAAAACATTGACTATCCACTACATCTAGGATCCACTGAGTTGTAAGACTATCTTTCAGGTACCCCTGCCTTCCTGGTCACTTCTCCTTTTACCAAGTTCTGATTTGCTCACACTGTTCTCTGCACATGTCAGATTCCCCAGCTCTGAGGCCCACAAGACTATAGACAATGTAATCCTTTTCAACCTCTTCTCAAATATTCCTCCCCAATATTCACTTGTGATTGATGGCCGCTCTTAAAAAGAGATACATTTTTAAGTGTGAGCTGTGTGTGTGTGTGTGTGTGTGTGTGTGTGTGTGTGTGATATCATATGTGTGATTAATGTTGTTGTAAGAGTTCCCAATGGTTGGGAAATGTGATATTATGTTCAGGGAAATGCAATAGTATGTGCATTGTGAGTGCTTCAAAAACAAAGAGCTACATTCAACAGCTACATTCAACTTCCCACACTCATGGAATTTATGGAACATTCTTGTCAAAAAGGTTTAACCTGAATCAAATCATAAAGCAATTGTGGAACATGCCACAAGGCAACTTGCCTGGACTCTTCAAAAATATCGATATTATAACCTATCTAAGCTATCATAAGATTCTTCTAAGTGAAAGGAAATTAAAGATATGTGATAACTAATGCACTATGGTATCCATGGTTTCAGAAAAATATAAAATAAAAAAACACTTGAGAAAATTGGAGAAATTTAAATATGTTACATTTTAAGTGTAATAGTAATATTATGATTGTATATATCATTTACTTAAAAGTTAAAATTTAAATATGTTGAACTTCTAAAATATCATAATGATAATATAGTTGTATAGAAGTGTTCATTTGTTTAGAAATTAAAATTTAACGTATTGGGAAAAGTTACATTTTTAATATAAATATTTATTTCCTTGAAGTTAATGTGATATAACAAAATGTAATTGCATAAGTATTAACCATTCTTAATAACATTGCAAGTGAGTGGTGTTGCTGTGCATATAAACAGATCTGAAACAGAACCTCAATGGTTAATAGAGTGATGGGCTTTTGAAAATTAAGGCTCACCTGAAACTGCACCCACATGCACTGTTCCTGGTCGTGGACAAAGTTTTCATCATATTAACAAAGGGATCTAAGAGATTTTTAACCCACCTTAAGAGGTGTGTAACTGAGTATTCCATTTATTAATTGTAACCTCAGATTTTGTCATTGCTGGTACTGCTACAGGCATTCAATGGCAAGAAACTCACAGGAGCTAGCAGAGGTTCTTTGGTGAAAGTGATGCCCTTTCACCAGTTACACACATTAGGTGTCAACATGCATAGGACAGTTCCTTATGCAGTGCAACATAGTGGTAAGATAATAAAATGATCACTTTACAAGCCAGCATAAAGGAAACGAGGATACTGGGAACACTGTTTGTGCATGTGGAAGATTACAGCATGGAGCCCCCCCACCCTCAGAGTATCAATGGGCCACTCACCAGACTTCTAATTAGAACAGGGAACCTCAGCCAGGTGACTTTTGTTTTGGAAGGGGATTTGGAACATCACTGGCTTATGGGATAGGACTGTATACCAGGTGGTCCTAGTTAGGTGAGAGATTTTATGTAAAAATAATCCATCTTTGGCTTTCTTTCGTACACTAAAACCACTAAGATGTTTTCCCATATGAAGGGTTTCTCTATGGGCACATTCAAAACGTTAATCCTCCCCTTTTTTATAGGCATTTTTCATGACTCTGAAGAAGTTTACCAGGTTGAGAAATTTGCAAAAAAAACTAGTCCCTTGACAAAGCCAAGGGATGCTTTTTTACCACAGCAGGTTTATTTTGTTTTCGCATGAGCCCTAAGTTCTTACATAGCATCCCTTGAATATAGACGTAGTGAATAGGATCAAATATTGTTATCCTAACCTTACAAATGAAGGCAAGGGTCTCTCAGTGACTTTTAAAAGCTATCAAATTCTGAGTTACTATTGCGCCCTTACACTGGGTTGAACAGTACAGAATTTTATCCTTGCTGAAAATTCTTTGTAGCATAATTTTTTATTAATGAAGCTAGTAATGGAACATTTCATTCTATATATACAAAATAATATGGACATGTATGAATGAATGCATCTAATTGTAATACTTGACAATTAGGGCTAATTTTCTGAGGCCTCCAAACAATTTTCAGTGTCTAGCATTGTCAGAAAAAAAATGCACTCATATGTCATGGTGTTGCAAAAAGAACTGAGGCCTGGATTTGAACTTTAAGTCACCACTCTTATTTTTATGACTTCAAGAAAAGTTATTTAGTCTCCTTGAGTTTTATCAAATTGTTCATCAATAAACCGCTCAGCACTGTGACCTCACTGTATTTCTATGAGGGCTATGTGAGGTGTCTTTTGATTACTATCATTTAATTAGATGACTCCATTAAGTCTTTCATTAGCATGCTTCATAGTGAGTTTATCTCTACATGTTCTGTAATGGAAAATGCATACGCTCTTCTCTATCTCCAGTATCCATGATCTAGATGAGTACATATGAGTATTTTAGGCACAGCAGAAATAGCAAAACTAAGCTATAGCTTTAGTCCATATTCTATACCACATTAGTAAAAGTGTCAAGAAACAGTACCTATGATTAATGCTGCTGAAATAGGCAGGAAATTATTCAGGTGGATTCAATCAACCCAGCCCAACACACAGGTAGCTTATTAAAATTTAGACAAAAGTCTACAGGCACTTAATACATAACGATGACCTTAGACCTAAATTAAGAGCAATCCCCACCTCCAAGTTCCCAGCCCTTAATACTCAATGCCTGGAAGCAGCCACTTCTTACAGCTAAAGTTATTGACCTGCTTCCTGCTTTGCAGCTTTTTCTTTTTCTTCTTTGAAAGCAAGGCACATATGACCTTTTCCGTGCCCCTACCCCAAACCCCTGCTGGAACACTGTGCCATTGAACTTGCCCCTGGAGCTATCTGTTACCAAAGCACAGTGAATGCACAATCGTGAAATCAGCATGTTTCTTATTTTCAGCTACACCCTAGGACCTGTGCACTCTGCCCCACTTGCAGGGACTCTGAGGAAAGAGATATAAAATATGAACTTAAAGAGACTAGACAGGAATGTTTTTCCAGACAGATATTACTTGCACCTGGCTCCCCGGGAGAGCCTTCATATGAGATATAAGAGATAAAGAGTTCCTCGAGATCCAAAATGTGTGGTTGCTGTCACTATAACGGAGGGATGATGGCTTTCCCCTGGCTCCTCCTTAGGATCCCTAAACCTAGGCTTTGGACATACAGGCTGCCTCCCCTGGCCAACCATGCCTGACATCTATCCATTCTTCACAGTTATTCTCTCTTCAAACCCAGTCCACACAGGTAGATTTCCATCACTTCCCCATCCATTCTGTCAAAAAAAGTCTAGTTCTATAATGTTCCTGAAATGGGGCATTACCAATAATATTATTGTAATAAATAATGATTAAGAAATCAATCTGTGTGAATTCCTCCCAATCACAGAAGATTGCATACCATTTGTGGGCTGTCACTCATTTAACCTAGAAGACTATTGGTTTCAAGTGGGAAATCAAATGCAATAACAGGGAAAGCATTTCTTGAACACTGATTCTAGAATCTTCCTGAGAGGTTTTAGACACAGTGTGAAGCTGTGGAGGGGGAATCCTGCCTACAGCTCCTTCATTCAGCAACTACAACAAGCCACTAAATCCCCTAGATCTCCGCTTGTCTTATCTGTAAAATGAGATTAGAACAGCATACCCCATCCACAGTGTGGCCCTTGGAGTAATCATTCTATGAGCCTCGCTGCCTGTCCCTCAATACCTCCACAGAACAGTCTGTGCTGTGATCCCCTTGAACAATCCTTACAGAACAGGTTTATCTTGGGAGCAACACAAAGGGCTATTCAGGGCTCAGAAGTTTACAAATCTATCTTCAAGCACAACGATTTTTTTTTCTGAACAAGAAGGGGAGGAAAGTAGCTGGTATCCTCTATCTATACTCGACCTGTTTTACAGAGCAGGTTTGCCAGCTTGGCTTAACTGCGGCACTGTTCGGTTGCCATGAAAGCAGAAATCAAGAGCTTCGCCAAAAGGCATTGGCTACTTGCTCCTCAGTTAATAGCGAGTTCTATTCCTCTAAGCTGCTATTTGGCTTTGGAAGGGCTTCCTGAGTCATTCACCAATTGTCTCCTTTAAAAATAGTACTTTGTTATGTGGGAGCCATCTAATGGCAGTAAACATGACCTTATTTAACATTCACACTTGCTCCATAAGCTTCTCTGTCCTTCTAGATGTCTTAGAAAAGCCTACCGTGAGACCCAGAAATTAATCTTCATAGTTCAGATATGAGTCATTCTCAAGTGTGGCTAGTGAAGGCTTTCAAAAGAAAAAGAGAAAAAGAAGTGTTCCTTAGATAAGTCTTTGAAAATGATGGGGAGGGGATGTGATATGGAGTCTGGGACATTTCTTGTTAATTATTTTGTTTTCATATATTGAAGAGATTTCAATAACTAAACCCAAAGAAGCAATTGCTCCATGCAGTGGTGTAGTGGTCTCTGAAGGAGGGAGGAAGGGAGACGATGCTCGTTTGCTTTCTCTAGATTCTTGACCCAGTGAACTGCTGTCTCTTAGAATGACCACGATCAATCACACACTTCAGTGTGCATTTGTGAGTGTGCATCTATCTTAATATCTTAATTTTTAACTTACCAAGTAGAAAGCATTAAAAATTTAACTCACAAGAATGTGAATACAGAAGAATCACCTATATTCCCCAAACACACATGGGGGTTTTGTTTATGCATGTTCTGTAAGCCTTGTAAAATATGCTCGTCATCTATACCCTGGTAATTCAAATGTGTATAACATTTCATCCATATTTATATATATAATTAATTATAGTGAATTTTCATTATATCACAAGCTTTTATCAAACCCTTATGACTACCATTTCAAAGGGATATATAAAATGTCATTGGCATAAATAATCAAAAGTTCAAGGTCATTCTCAACTACAAGTTCAAGACTGGCCTGAGCTACATGAGACCCTTTCTCAAAATAAAAACAAAGAAAGCAAACAAAAAGAATTTTTGCTGATTTTAAAGTATCATGGTTTTACTTGCATTTCTTTGATTGCTAATGAGGGTGGACTAAATTTGGAAAATATGTCCTAATATTCTCACTATAACCATTAAGTTCTCTGATAACGCTACATTCTCCTTAACAGTATTTTAATAATTTGCAACTTGGTAAGCCTAATGTTCTGAACCTCAGGCCAAAGTCAAGCCTCAAGTTACAGGGCAATCAATCAATGAGAACTCTCAGCTGGACTTCCAGCCTTCCCGTTCCTCTAGATTCAGAACTAGGCAGGATGATACTATGACTTAACTCTGCTTTGTCTCTTTGCTCTTACTATAAATTTCAGTTCTTTATACTCAAAATTCATGACAGCTATTTTAGCCAGATAATGTGATAGGCCATATAGTTAAAAAAAAAATTCAGGGCTGCTCAGAAAATTTTAAATGTAGCACACTGGCTTTCAAACATGACTGATCATAGAACCTCTGGGGGACTTTAGACAAGAACTAGACCCATCTCAGATTACCAACTGAGAATGTTCAGTGTTTGTAATAGGTCATACTAAGGGACAGGCAGGCTTGGAGCTCAAGACTTACATCTGGTTCTGGATCTTGCTCTCAGAACAGGGAAATTGTGAAGCCACAGGACACACAGTGCACACAGGCAATTGTCTATAAGAGGCTGTGTAAACAGCAAAGGAGAAAGAAATCAGCTTTGTTTGGAAGGAAATGATTGAACAAAGATCAAATCATGCAAACCCTATTAATCTTGATCTTAAAAAAAGACATTTTTTAAATCAAAGATGATATTTTTCCTTTCGCTATGATGGCTTAAGTGTTTGGATGACTAGTTAAAATCACACCATCATTTTTTTCTTCCATCCACAATCCCATCTCTATGCCATTGGAGAATCCCCTAAAAGGTAGTAATGGGTTCACCATTACTAACCAGATAAATTTCTAACTTCTTAAGCGGACAACTTGGCTTTTTTAAAATAACTCTTCCCAGGATCTCTCTTCTCTTCTAATGACCTTTAGAATGTTAGGGAACAATGTGGTCTTGGAAGAGCATCCCTGTGCCCTCTATTCGAGTCTCCCAGTCTCAAGACTCAGTGTCTGGAGAAGTCCAGTGCCCTCGTGTTCCCCTTCACATCTCTGACAAAGCACTTCTTGCCACTTGTAAGGTCCTTCATATCTGCTGAAGTTCAAATCTCATGTCTCCCAAACCTTATATCATCCCAAGTACCTCTGTGCCTACCTCTACACCACACTGATTTGATATCTACCATTGTTAACGCCCATGTGTTGAGTGTTTTCTCTGCTTTGCACTCTCCTACGTTTTACACACAGTTTCAGAAATGCAGAGTAAGTAGGTATGTCCATTTTTCAGATGAGGAACTAAAGCTCAGAAAGATGAAGTACATTTACATGTTTACCCAGAGAATAAGGAGCAGAGCATGGAATCAAACTCAAATCTAACAGCAAAACCTGCACTATCATAATATCCCATTTGCCACCTCAATTTTGTAACACTTGCACTGATCCTTATTTATAATAATGGCTATAATATAAATATAATTTATAATAGTACTAGTCATTACTCTCGAACCATGGCTAATTCCAAATGAATTGCACTTGTTTCCTTGGCTGTAATTTCTCAGCGGCAAGAACACTAACGTAATTGACTAGTGTTTAATATTCCCTGGAATGTTTAAGTTTTGCATTCCAATAAGTCCTTAATAACAATGTGTAAAATTAAGGAGACTATAATTATAGTCACATGATAAACTATTCCTAGTAAACACACTATTTTTTCTATCAAATGTTATTATTACAAGTTTTGTTTAATGCACTGACTCAGAAATTCTTTATTTATTTGTCCTTAAAGTATAACAAAGCCAAAAGTTTGAGACCAGAATCAGCTCGCAACCGGTTGTTCGTCTTATCCCTCAACACTAGCATTATAAAAGGTCCCACAAGATTAGCACTTAAAATGTCATGCATTCAAAGCACTTTAATAATTTTATTAAGGAGTCCTTGGCTAAGATACTGCCTATATTATGATTAGTAAATAGGCGAATAACTATAAAAACCCTATGTGAGAAGTATCTACTATGAAAACTAGAATGAAATTTAAAATATTGTTTTCTCTCTTCTGAATATAAAGCCTAATAATGTCTCACCTTCAGCAGGTCTGATGTAAAAGTGAGGGATGAAAGAACCCCATCACATTTGAGAGTCCCTGTCAAAGTGGATACTTTATGCATTTTGAAATACACTGCTTAAATGCTTTTATCTGTCGTATATTTTCTTACTAAAACTTAAATGTTGCTTTACTTCGTAAAAAAATAATAAAGTTTAGGTTTACAAAAAAAAAGATTATGACTCAAAGCACGGAAGAATTCTAACCATGCAGAGGTTTCTTACAAAAGGAAATAGTGTCAAGGCGGAGAATGGGTTAACCCTGAGTCACTCTCCTCCCTCCCCCTCTCTCTGCCTCCCAGATACCATACAGCTGTTGAAAAGTATCTGTCAACAAAACTATTACTGTCTTTCCTGGGATCAACACTATGTCCTGGACCCTCAAGGTCAGCAGAGCCGCCTTCAGAGCAAGGAGAGGCGAAAAGCAGAAGCTCACAGGGCCAGTGAAACTCCAACAGCTGTGCCAGGTGGGAGGCCTTCCCCAACCACTGCACACCCTAAAGAGAAAAAATAGGCTCAAAGGGAAGACACTGTCCCACAAGATATGATGTATTTCCCCACACTAAAACCTCTTTTCTGAAGCAGCCTTAAGTCCTCTGTCCCTTGCCTTCCCTGCTCAACCACCTTGTGCTTCTATCCAAAGACAGAACAAAGAATCCTTAGGAGTGAATTGTTAAACATAGTATAATGAAAATAGTGGTAAAGGCTTAAAAGTAATGATTATGTGACCTGTACTTTCTTAAGCCCTTTTTATAAATCATGTACACATACACCATAAACCAACAACAATAAAATTCCTTTGAATAGACTCAGCAGTTTTACAGGTGAGAACCCCAGTTAAGAGAAATTATGTAACTTGCTCAGAGTTCATGAACTAAATGGCCACCAAATTTGAAACAAATCTAACTTTTAATTCCATGTGTTTAATGAAGATATTTCTACACATCTTTAATTTTCTTCCACCCTGAGAGGAGGGGTGTCCTGGAGAAGTTTAATGTATGTAATTCTAGCCTTTCTACAGGGCTTAGGGGCAGGCTTCTGTCACCAGAAGGGAGTGATCCACAGACTCTCAAAGTCACAGCTAACTACTGGTAGGATATGAGGTATTCATCTTTCTGACAAGCAATCTCTTAACAGCGATCGGAATCTTTAAAAGGGATCCTTGATCAATGATTTACCTTAAGAATAGTACTCACAATATTTAGATAGAGCTACCCATGAGCATTGTTTGTACTATCAAAACCAGAGGGGGACATCATGATAAGAAAAATTAAAGAATTAAAGTACAGAATGCATTGGAATATTACTAATCAATTAATAATCAAAACTATGGGAAAGAATGGATTGACATGGAAATACAGTCATGTCACATTGCTGTAGTCAATGTAGTTTATAAACAATATAGAATTGTGATTCTATTTAAGCATATATGTATATTCTAATTTTGTATTTTTATTCACCAAAGCACTAGCAAATATGGATAAGTTTATGATTATGGCATCATAAATATCTTAACGTTGTAAAGGTCACTAGAAATAGTTTAGTCCTGAAGTGACAATTGCACTATCCCACAAAACACCAGCATTTGATTATAGGTGTCTACCACAAGAGATCTTAACACCGCTTTTGCCCAGTTCTGAGGACATGTACTTTACAAAATCTTCTGTCTATACAGAATAGACCAATGTTGACGTGTGTTAGTAGAAGACAGGCAAGTTTGCTCCATAGAAATGACTAACTGTTAGTAAGCCATTTCTCCCATAACTCCTGTAAGTTTCTTTTTAAAAGAAAGATGTTATATCAATTAGACAAGATAACACTGATAAGCTACTAGTTTCTCTAATCAACAATACATTTTAAACAAGATTTAAATCTGTAACTAGTTCTGATAATTATCTTCCATAAAAAACAACTTTTTGTTGACCTCACTGGTACTTTTGAAAAATTCTTCCAATAAAGTTTACCTACCCTCCCAAGAAAAAAAAAATGAGGGAAAATGAGATAACTCCCTTAGTTCATGAAAAACCAAGCAATGAATTAGTTCAACTAGAATGCTTTTAAATTAACATGCGTTCTGGCTTTACGTCCTCGGTTTCACCAAACTCTGCAGCAAGACTCTAGGCAAAGGTCTAAAGACAGTGTCAAAATTGGGCATTTGTGGGACAAGACAGAGAATTACTTAATTTGGAATGACTCATCATCCAAAGAACAGAAATGTTGGAGTGGGGTACTGATTCATATAATTTGTTCACTCATTCACTCTTGTTTCTTATTTAATGCACTGAATATTTAATTAGCCATTAAACAGGATCATGCAAATTCAGCACTCCTCAATTTCTGATCCAGCATGGTTGTTACGATGGTAAAGACATTGTTGTCCCACGAGAGAAGATGTCGTGAGCATATGAGAGCGTATATGCTGAAGACGAGTGATCCAAGGTCATATCACGGTTTGTCCCACAGGGTGTCATGTCCTGAGCCATCAGAAGTGACTAACAATTCTCAGGATGAGTAAATTGATACACAAGAGACACTGATGCCTCCCCAGTCTCTCTGCTCTCTCGCCTCCTGATACGATCTCGCTCACATGTGTGTCTAGTATGATGTGGTGTAGCCAAGTGGATAGAGTCACTTGATCTTGGACTTGCAGCTTCAAAACTGAGAACCTAATAAAACTATTTTTCTTCATACATTTCACAACCGCAGGGATTTTGTTACAACAATGGAAAATTAACTAATCCAGTTGTATAATAGAAGTGACTCCTGGTTGCCATAAGGGAAAAGGCTTAGCCAGATAAGTAAAAATCAGATCATGAAAAATTTTATAGTCCTAACCTGTAGGCTGGATTTATGCTCAGCATCATAGAAAGTCATGGACAAAGAAATGTAGCATAATGGCTATGACTCTTAATCTTGGATTCTGTCCCTTGGTTTGAAAATTCTCTACCTCACTGTTATCCTGTTAGCATATGAAAGTGTCAATATTTGGTCATATGGTGCCTCTAAAGTATAGCAATTCTACATGCTTCAAGCTAATAAGGTGGAGGAATTAGTTTCTCTGTGAAACTGTCACCTGAAGCCTGCTGAGGTCCCATGCACTTCCCCCCCAAGAGTGAAAGAGGCAACCTGAGGAAAGACCAGGCAGTAGCTTGGAGTCTTCCCTTGCCCGAGCTGGGGCTCTGGCAGGCAATGCCCATGCCTGGAGCAGCCACTGCTCTGGGATCAGCTTTCAGTCACTTTCCAAGTCCACCTCCCCTGCAGTGCCTGCTCCAGGCTGCTCCTGGTTTTAGTCAGAAAACATGTAACTCAGAAAGACCTGTGGCTCATGTCACCCCTCAGCTATCTAAACCTGCTTCAGGAATTCCTGGCAGAAAGGCTCCATGCCCACGTGGCCACCGGCCTCTGTTTTCTTTCTCTTGCTCTTTTACTCCCTTTCTTTGGCTCAGGAATGCCTTTGCTGGTAAGTCAGGGATGAGCTTTCTGAATTGTGTTTATTTGTTGGCGCTCTGGTGTGAAAGCGCTCTCCGTCAACTGCATATTAATCTTGTCAGCAGTCTGTATCTATTTTCCTCTGCCTCCTTCCCTGGTCTAATTTATGGCTTGTCTTTCCCTTGCTTGTTTCCTATTGTCACAATGACAGGGAGTACTCACTGTTATGGCTTCTCGGGCCTCAGCCAAGCACAAGACCTGTCCTTCAAGATGAACTGCAGGATGATGCAAAATTCCTCCAAATTTACATAGCAGGGCTAAATTTAGAGCAGGCCTCCTCTAAATTGAACCTGTGCCACCAAAACTAGCATTTACTGATATCTTAGGACTGTGGGCTGAGTTGAGTTCTATCAGCAAAGAGCAGAGCTAGGACAATGGCCCTGTGTTCCAGTGGAGAAGGTGTCTGGCTGAAACCACACAATTGAAATGTGTATTTTAATTGCTGAATCGCAAATGTTAATAACACAAACCTGAATTCAGAATAAAAAGACACGAACTCCCAGCTCTGACACTTTCCACATAGGACTCGGTGTGTCTACTTGCGAGATCCTTAAAATGAGTGAAATAAATTTCTACCTCATAGAAGAGTTATGCAAATTACACAATAGAGTATATCAACACTTGTCATGGAATATGTGGTAAATATTAAGTGCTTAGTTTATGTGATATACTTTTATGTATTTTTATTAGAAAGGAGAAGAGGAAAAGGAAGAGCAAATTCCCAAAATGGTAAATTGGTAAAATTAGTAAAGACTTCTTAATAATGTTTTTGAAGCCCTGCCAATTAACCTTGAACATTATGTTCATATGGAATTTCCTATGTAATTAGATTCTTACAACAGGCCATTTGCCTGACATCTTAATAACCCCTAAAGTCGGACAGCCTTATTCTGTCACCAGCTCTGGATCAGACCAGAGCTCAAACACTTGGTGTCTCCTTCTCGGGTGCTGTCTCTGAGGACTATGACTCCTGAATTGGAATTTCTTTATGATATTAAGTGGCTAGAATTAGATGTCATGAGCTAAATCTGAATGTGTGCCTTCATCCCTGCTTCTCTTACCATCAAGGTCAACCTGTGGCTATTTTCCTAATCATCTTCTTTCACTGATGTCATTGTCACAACCCTGAATTAGACACAGTTCAACATATGGCAAGGACTTGGGTTGGATTTCTGGAAAAAAAAATCAGCCTACTAAGTTATAAAACTTCCCCATACAATCTCTTCTCAAATCCCAATCCCATTCCAAAACAAATAAACAAACAAACAAACAAAAAAAGGTATTCCATTTCCCCAAACTGATTCTTCCATGGACTTTCCCCTTATCTCAGCTTTTCTGTGAAATTCTTATAGCCCAGAGGAATTCATATGACTCTTTAATTCTGATAGTTCTTATTAGAAAAAAAAACATTATTCAATCTAAGTCCCTGCTAAGTGGTACTAATGCATGAGGGAGGGAGGTAGCTGAGGATTGCAGAGCTCATCTCCTCCCTTGGTTTTTCAGATCCTTCCCACCTATTGTGCTAATTCATTCTTTGTGACATTTTGTAGAGTGTTTTGGTAAAGAAAGTCCCTGCTGACTTTCTAAATCTGTTCCCTGAGTACCTCATCAGAGATCACACCACACTGTGATTCTTATTTGTGTCTCTCTATCACACTAAACCCGGGGTAGAGGGATAGATGGAGTCCTATCCATCATTGACTGCAGCTCACAAACACAGCGCCTGACTCAAAATGTACATTTCTTGAAGAAGAGAAAGAGAGAGAAGGATGTAACATTTTGAGAAAAACTTAAGTACTGGGCCTGGTAGGCTAACCCCAAGTGAAGGCACCTTGTGTGTCAGAGAAGAACAGGAACCAAAGGGTCTGTCTGCCCATGGGCTGCACGGAGCATGATGATTGCTGTCTAGCATGAATATCGGCTTGCTCCTAGGTTATATGAGAGCTCTTCTGTCTTTGCAAGAATAGAATATTATTCTGATTTCTAGTCAAAATTTAAGTCTTGAAAACTACAATTGTTTTTCAATCCCTTTCTCGTTCTTGACAAAGATTCTTTTAGACAATGACAGAGCTAAGAGGTTTTACATGTTGTTGGAGAGAAACATTTGAGAAACAAATCAGTACAAGGAAACAGGTGCAATTAAAGAAGAGTCAAGTTCAAAAGTAAAGCAGTGAAAGTAATCCCTCTCCCTCTCTCACAAGCCACACACACACATACACACACAACATTACAAATTAGAAGCGGAAGGGCATCACAGGAAGGGTAGATACAGACAAGTAGTAGTTCCAAACCTACTAATTTTCTGCCTCTGTTAAAGTAATTTGATTACATTGTGCCTCAACTTTAGTGACCATAAAATTAAAGGAATATTGCTACACTATAGGGTTTCTGAGAAGATTAAAAATGACATCTGTAAAGCATATTACATATAATATGACTTTAATACAAGGTGAAGATGATGGCTTTGACTTCAAAAGGCAAAAATTAAGAGAGAAAGAGATGCAGTTCTTGGGTTATCCACACCTATCACAGCCTAAAAGAAAACCCCCGGCTGGGACATGAGGTAAATCAAAGCTTTAGATTCAGTGGATGGTAACATGTGAACACCATGGAAACATCTAACTACAAGACTTAGCACTGATTTATGCAACTTGCAGACTGTGCAGAACCCAAGGGCTTTCTCCAGTCCACAGTACACCTGGCTGACAGTGTTGGCTGAGCTTCTCTGTGCAGTGACACTCAGAAAGCAAACCAACCCTGGCTTGCCCTTCATGAGTGCGAATGTAGACATCCCCAGGGTCACAGAGCCCAACAAGTACTTTGATCAACTCCATTTTGTCCATCTGAATTAAAAATTGGTGACTTTTCGGGATGAGGTGGCCAAGTGGTTAAGGCGATGGACTGCTAAAATTGGTGACTTTCACACCTTCAAACCCTGGACTCCAGGAATTATTGTTCTATGAGATGCTCAAGTCACACAGTCTTTCAGCTAAGATCTAGAGATCCCTCACATAGGACCATTCTGTCTCATGATCCTCTCTCCTGATTTCCAATACCCTGAGTGAGGAATCTGTCAAGTACAGTTGAGATAATCCATCTTGCTGCATATATTGTCTATGTGAATAGTTATAGGGTCAAAATAAGAGTATGTATACAAAATTTCATTCTGCTTTACTTTATTTAACCTAGTAAACATCTGTGTCATTTAAAATTTTTGATAATTAAAATCAATTCATTATTTCTCCACTATGGAGTAAGGGAATGGCCATGACCCTTTCTCTGTGTCCCCCCCTTTTTTTTCTCTAATGTATTCAATAAGGTACCAGCTTTACCTGAAAAAGTAAAGGAGATGACTAGGCAGGGCCTCCTATTGGGCTTTGAAAAACCAAACTATGGCCAAGTTTCCAGGGTTCACTTGCTCTTAGAGGCAGTGCCCTGAAAGTGTTTTGTCAATGGAGGTCTTCCGATGGAAGAAAAAATAGAAGGGTGAGAAAGAAGGTTGTTCTGAACAGCACTCACTTCTGCTTGGGAGTCCTTTAATGAAAGTCAAGTCTGTCATCTCTACAGGTGAGATCTTCCAGAAAGTTCCTTTTAACATCATCTCCAGTCCTCACCCCAATATTAATCAGGTCAGTCCTCTTTACACACTGCACAATCATTCTCACTCCTACCTCTGTGTTTTAGCCTACAGTTGTCTGCCTGGAACACTCCCTCTGCATGCTCCTCCTTGAACCTGATTGATTTCTTCAGCGCTCATCAAGCTCTTTCTTTTTGAGATTGGATGAAATGAATGTTCTATACTGAAAAATCTTATGCAATCTTCCTTTGGATTACTTCGCTTCCTAGGTCATACCCACCATGAGATAAGAAGCACACCTCAAATTTTACATAAGTCCAACATATATCATGGGGTGATTTCAATCTGGATACCATGACAACCATCAGGTTTGTCAGCCACACAAATGGGAAACCAATTTCCAGAAGGAAATGGAGATCAGAAGGAAGGGGAAACACTGGAGCAAGCAGATTCCAAGATCTACAAGCAAGGAAGGGTTAAGGAGGGTGAGAGTTTAGCACCAGCTGTTTCAGGGGTATTTGTCAGTAGCTACCAGTAACAGAAGAAAAGTGCTCTGTGATCATAGCCAAACTGAGAGATTAGGATGCCAGGTGCAGAGGACCTGGGAGGAAGAGCATCATGAGGCCAAGGTGAAGTGGACTCCAAAGACTTCTTAAGAAAGACGCTGGATCATGTAGACATGGTCACTCAGCAGCTGCTTTTATACTAAAGTATAAAAACTCTCTCCCCTCACCACTGAACGCTAGAATAGTCAAATAATCCAGCACATTTGAGTAACCCCTAGTTACCCCTAGCAACTCCAGCCAGCATTTGGCCCAAAATGGAACCAGTATCTATGGATAAATTCCCAAGTAGGAAAAGTTGTAACATTTAGAGACTTTTCATGGAGGGGAAGCAAGCAAACCATTATTGCTAATCACGAGTACTCATGACGGAAATACTGCCTAATTAACCAAAAAGAAGTTTTGTTTCATTTCATTTTGTTTGGTAGATACATTCATTATTTACCTGATGACAATTTGTACTTGAGAAGAGAGAAGAGAGAGCTGGGGATAGTAAGAGAGAAATTATTAAGTGGGGTTAAAACTATTGGTTGTAGTTGTCTTGCTGCTGGGAATCCTTGAGCAAAATACACAGTGCATGAACAAGGTTAGGGTAGGTCAGTTTTTGAGATCTTCCCAAGAGATTCCACCTTTCTGAATAAGGTACTAACATTGGCACTAACAAGACCACTCAGAAGGCTGGGGAGTTGGCTCAGTGGTTAAAGGCACTTGTTTGCAAAGTCTTCCAGCCAGGTTTCAATTCCCCAGCTACTCACATAAAGCTGGACAGGTGTTTGTTTGCAGTGGCAAGAGACCCTCCTGGCATGCCCATACCCACATGCAAAAAAAGAAAGAAGGGAAGAAAAAAAGAAAGAGATGAAAGAAGGAAGGAAGGAAGGAAGAAAGGAAGGAAGGAAAGAAGGAAGGAAGGAAGGAGAGGGAGATAAAAATTTAAAAAGAAGCTTATGTCAAGCTCCTGAATCCAAGCCCAGGTTTTCCAAGCTACACACAAAGTATTTACAGAGAACAGAAGACTATACAAAAAAAAAATGTAGTTTCGCTACACAAGCAAGAATTTCTTTTTTTAAAGGAAAATGCTGATTTGACAAAGTTTCTAAGTCTTGAGGGCCCTGTTTTATACCTCCTTCTTGTACAAACCAACAGTAGTTTTACAAACGAAGAGTCGTGAAGGGTTAAAATCAATCACTAAGCATGTCTGAGTCATCGCCATGGAGAAAGTCCACGTCAAGCACAGTACGTGAGTCTGAAAACAACAGTCATTTAAAGATCACCCTCACATTCAACTCGGGTCAAAGGAGGATAAAGAGCAGGACTCCAGGCTGAGGTTTCAGAACATGATGTGATTACGATGGTGCTCACCCTGTGGCGGACTGCCTTCCCAGCTGGCACTGGGCATGATGAAATTCCCTGTATCACATGAGAGCTCCGTGGGGACACCCCCCACAGGATGACCTATTACTCTGTGTCCTCATAAAAGCAGCAGGGAGCTCAATAGATACCTTTCCATCAAGAGAAGGAAAATCTTACCACCAAGGATTGTGAGGAATCGAGCAGGGCCAAACACATAGTCTGAGGCATGGGCTAGAAGAATCTTGGGCCAGGTTTCTTTAACAAGTTAAAATGGTTCTTCCCCAAATATCTCTCTCACTCTTTCTCTCTCTCTCTGATGAAGAAGTAGAAGGAGACAATAAAAACTCAATCCTGCTAATCCTACCTAGAACTGCCCAAGACCACTTTGGGCTAGAGACACACACGCTCAGCCTTCAGATATGCATATGGGTGCATTTTGTTAATCCCCATCACGGCGTGTCAGGGATAACTGATCTATGACTAAAAATAGTGAGAGGACAGCAATACCAGCCATTTGGGGCTGACCTGAGGACACAGTGGAAAACTTGACAACACGGTAGAACTGTCCTGGCCCAAGACCACAGGCCCAAGGGCGAGAGGTCAGATTCATCTGCTGGGTAAATGTGATTGGCAGCTCACTTCCCAGAGTGAGTTTCAACGGTGGTAATCTCCCAGTGTTGCTGGGCACCTTTTGAATGAAGCATAAAGTGGTAGGCCCTGGGCTGCGATAGGTTTTCCTTGGGAAAACATTTAAGAGGGATATGCAATGTAAAATAAAAACATTTCTACTTCATGTCACTGACTTGGGTACCCACAGAAACAGGGAAAGAAAGCAAGCTTGTGAGCATGTAGATTTAAGCAAATTCTTGAGCCTGATGGGATTGAGTGATATAGAGAAGAAAGGGGAAGAAAGAAGCCTCAAGGTCACTTTTGTCAATTTATCCAAATTAGTTACATGTAGTTGATAGAATCTTTGTTTTTCTGATAATACTTTTTGTAGCCTAAAAATTATTTGCCACAAAATACTAATATTTTAAATTATGAACCCAATGAATTTCAGGATTTTGCCCTACATAATTATCACATATAGAATCTGTGTCAGATACTGTGCAAAAGTCTATTTAAAAATTGCCTCCAGAGCTAGAGACATAGCTCAGCAGTTAAAAGTGCTTGCAGAGCCTTAAGGTCTGGGTTCAGTTCCCCAGTACCCACATAAGCCAGAAGCACAAAGCAGCACATGTCTCTGAGATTTGTTTGCAGTGGCATAGGCCCTGGCACACTCATTTTCATTCTCTCTCTGTCTCTCTACTTGCAAATAAATAAATAAAGACTACTTTCAACAATATAGGCTGTTAGAGTGGCAATTGGCAGCCACAAGCCAAACTGTCATGGAGCCTTCCCTCTCAAAGTTCTAGATGTTATTTACAGAGAACAAGGCATAAATTTCACTTCTTAGAATACAAAATGCAGGGTTCTCAAACCAAACATTCAATGGAATTGTTGCAACACTTCTTAACCTAGGACTGCAGGTCTTATAGAATGTTCTAATAGCTTACCTAGAAAAGTAAATTTCAATGAAATAGAAAAACAAATAAGAGGAATTGATTGTAATCAAGAACAAGCCTTGTGATTTTGTATATATATATATATATATATATATATATATATATATATATATATTCTATGAAAGGATTTCAAACTTCACCCTTATTCCTCCCCTGGTAGTTCACATCTGGGCAAGAAGATAAAGCCAGGTTGCTCCTTCCTGTGATACAAGTAGGAGGGTCAAACCAGGGGTTCCTGTGCTTGAATTCAGGGACACTCATCTTGGCTCTATTCATTAACAACCCATCTTACCTGTGGTAGTTTAATTTGTGGAAAGCATTTAAAACCATTCCTGATATATACTAAGTGCTAGAGAAGTATTAGTCACTCTGGTTAATGGGATGGCAATCATTGTTGAGGATGGTACTGTTACTAGAGAGAAGGAATGTTGATTGTCCTCTGACCTGTGTCTTTCACGTTGGCTTAATGCTGAAGGACACATAATGGTTTACCTTCTCAACCTCCACTTTTTCCTAAAGATGTATTAAATAGGGCTTAAGTTAGATAGCCCTATGTCCATTCTTCTTGCAGACAGCAAACCCCCCAAGTCCCTTGAGAAAGAGGTCTTTTTTCCATGCTAACATGTCTTTGCAGCTTGACCTTCCTTGCCTCAGTATGATCCCATTACTCTACCCTGTCAGACTGCTCGCCATATTGTATAGAGGCCTTTTTTTATGACCTTACCTATGTTACAACTAACCCAAGGGCTCCGTAAGGGTAGGAACTATGTTGGCTCATCATTGTATACCTATTCTTTTTCTCTTCATGGAAAAAAAAGGAAACAAGCTGAATTTTATTCCATGTATACTGAAGTTGAAAGTGTGTGTGTGTGTGTGTATGTGTGTGTGTGTTTGTGTGTGTGTGTGTGTGTGTGTGTGTGTGTGTGTGTTCTGATGTGAATACCCGTGGTGGTTTGAACTAGATGGCCCCCACAGATTCACATGTTTTGAATGCTTGGTCCCAAGATGATGGCAATTTGGGAGGTAGAGCCTTGCTAGAGGAGGTGTGTTATTGGGGTATATATAAGGGGTGTTATAGCCAGTTCCCCCTTGGTAGAGTTCAGTTCACTCTCCTGCCCTTGTTTTCCACTTGCTGTGGTAGAGGTGATGTCCAGCCTCTAAACATGCCATGCTTTCTCCTGCCATCGTGAAGCTTCCCCCTCCCCTGAGACTGTCAGCCAAAATAAAGCTCTTTCCTCTCATTCGCTGCTTTTGGTAAGGTGCTTTGTATCATCAAAACAAAGATAACTATAAGAGAAAATTGATATCAGGTCATTGCTTCTAGAAACATGACTGTATGGCTTTTGATCTTTGCAACTGCTTTGTGGGAGAAATGTAGAAGGATTTGAACTCTTGTCCTAAGAGAAGCCTTGCAGTGCTGTGCCATATGCAGAGTTTAATGGACCATTCTCATCAGAGTTAAAATATCTAAATGCAGAAAGAACTGTGCAGGCTTGGTTTATTAGGGGAAGAAAGAGCTTTGTCTGGATTAGATTAGAGGCATTTTGGGTGAGAGGCTGGCTGTGATCTTCTTGTCTCCTAAGAATTAGCAGGGTTGAATTTAGAAGAAATAGACTGATTTGAGAAGATGTATATGGCACAGATAGAAATAAAAGTTTCGTCTAAAGACTACAGCTGCTTCAGCTGAAACTATTTGAGAAATTACCGTCATTGAGATGGGACTAGCTGTTCTACATTGGGACAATAGGAAGAATGCTGAAGATGTTTTCCTTTGGATTAACAAATTTGGTTGACCAGCTAATATAATCGAAGTATAACAAATACAGTAAAGAAATGTTCATTGGATTTTCAATACAGTTTGTTTTGGCCACTGGGGGATATGAGGCAAGTTTGTTGGAGGCCTGTATGGAGGACTGATGAAACCGTAAGTATGGAGCCATGGGTTGTAGTAGAGACCTTAGGATTCTAGAGATAACAGAACTATGGGATGGCAGCCAAAGCCAACAACTTTGTCACTGGCTACAGATGTAGAGACTTGGAGCTGAAGGACTTGAAGTTTGTCCTGCTTATTGTAGATATTACATTGTTTCAATTTTTCCTTGTAATGCCATCTTTTGCACTGTGAATATTCACTCTGTGCCATTATGTCTTTTTATTGTTGTTTTACAAGCTCACAGTTATAAGATCTTGTACTACGAGGATGATTATACAATATCAGGATTGATTTAAAGAAAAACAAAACCTATGGGGACTTTTAAAGTTGGATTGAATGCATTACATTTTACATCATGAATGGTCATGAGTTCATGGGGGCCAGAGGCAGAAGAAAGGGGTGGCTTGAATCAAATGTCACCCACAAATTCATGTGTTTTGAATTGTCAATCCCCAGATGATGGTAATTTGGGAGGTGGATCCTTGCTGGGGGAGGTGTGCTGTTCGGGGCAGGCCTACTTAGTAGTGGTGTGATAGCCAGCTCTACCTTGCTAGAATTTGGTTCACTTTTCTGATGCTGTTTTCCATCTGCTGTGGCCGAGGTGATATCCAGTCTCTACTCATGTCATGCTTTCCTCTGTCATTATCAAGCTTCCCCTAGATTCAAGCTTTCCTTCCATGGGGTGCTTTTGGTCAGGTGATTTGTCTCAGCCATAAGAAGCTAACTACAACAGTATCTATTAGGCAACTATTTGGAGTTTAGAAGGGATATAGATTTATGGGTCATTTTTATATAGTGCTGATATTCAAAATGACAGAGAGAATAGAAAATGTGAGATTTAAGCAGAAGAGAAGCACAAGAAAGACAACTCAGAAAATCTATAATTTCCCAATTCATCCCACTAAGCTCCACAGATAAAGTAGTTCCCTCCTTTAGCCCATTTCTAACAGATTCTACCCTTCTCTGACATAAGTTTGCTCTTAGGGAAATTTAAGGAGTTCTGGATCCTTTTAAAGCATGCATTCAGCTCTACAATGAATCCAGTGTATAAGCCAGGACCAGACAGTGGGTCTCTGCCTTGTTCTCTAGGATTTATTTATTTATTTATGATAATCTTCCTGTGATTTAATTCCTATGCTAGATCAGCCACGAGGTACAAATATGTTACATAAATTCTACAGAATTGGCACAAAGGTATTAAATAAGACTGGAATGGACTCATAAGTCAAACAAAAATGAAATCTTACAGGATGCCAGGGCTTAGAACATGGATTGGATACAAAGGAATGGAATATAAAGGAAAGAGCAATGCTCATTCTGAAGCAGCATAGAAGGAATACAAACGTAAGCATGCTTGGGACCCATGTCAGCCACCAGAGCTTTCCAGTCTTGATAAAAATCTGAGTGAAGGGGCTGGAGAGATGACTTGGTGGTTAAGGCACTTGCCTACAAGGCCTAATGATCTGAGTTCAATTCCCCAGTACCCACATAAAGCCAGATGCACAAAGTGGTGCATATATCTGGAGTTCATTTTCAGCAGCTAGAAGCCCTGGTGTGCCCATTTTCACTCTCTATCTCTTGAAAATAAATAAATAAAAATATTTTTAAACATCTGAATGAATAGGAACTTTTGTGTCCTGTTATAGGAACTGTACCTTAGTTTCATCTATCTTGCAGGCATATTGAAAGATAGATATCAAAGCCTTAAAGAACCCACTAAGACAGCTTTTTCAGCATGAAGCTACAAAGTAAGGCAGTAATGAACACAGAGAAAAGATTGACAAGAGAAGAATTATGAACGGACAATAAATGACCCTGCCTGCAGGTCAGTCAATGAAGTCCCTAAGGGAAGGGGTGAGAATGAAAAGGACAAGAGACGCGAAGAATGGAGACAAGAAAGGAGTCTGATCAAGTCTCGTTTTATTGGAGCTCAGGCAGGTGCTTATAAACCCTTGGGCAGGAGGAAGTACGTGGACATTTGCACAAGTACTTGCATAGCTGGGTTGCCAAGCTACCTGACCACAATGGGAGATCACGTGATTTCTAGAAAAAAAGCCTAGCAGGCAGGAAAAGGAAACTTAAGCAGAGAAATAGAAAACTTAACTTTGTTTAGTAGAGAAAATGGTGGGGACCTTCAAAATGGCATTGACACAGTTAAGGTATAAAAGCAGCTCTGCACAAATAAGCTTTTAAATTCACTAGTAATCAAAACTGAAAATGAAAATGGGATACTTTTTCTCTTTAGCAAATTATATTTCTAAAAATAGTTGTGTAGTATATGATGTTAAGACATATGATGTGAATCTTTATACATTGATTATCCAAATTTTCTCTGAAAGATTTCTTTTATAATTACTAAAAATGTTTATTAAATATATATAATGTTATATATATATAATATATGCTTTGATCATTTTAGTCCACATATAAACATTTAATTAAGGAAATAAGGGTTATTTAGCACAGATATCAATTTCATGGAAAATATGATAGAAAAGGCAATAGATTGCTAAAGTGACATCAGATGATGGACAGGTCATTGGATGATGTTAGAATATCTCTCCCTCATATGTTCTCATACCTTTGTACATCCCCTTCTTCAAGTCTGCTCACATGTGTCATCATTCCACTGTAACCTTCACTAAATGCTCTACCAAAAGATAACCACAACCCCAAACCACTTCCTCTAACTCATTTCTTTCTTCTGATTTATCTTCCTCCACAGCAGCACCTGGAATGCTATAAAATGAATGCTCTATGTCTTTTTATTTGATGTCAACCTCCATTGGACAAGGATTCTTAGATAGCATTACTTCATCCACAGAGTGGTTACTACCTCTATGGTTCCTTTGGGTGAGAGTTGTGGAATGCTCTACCTCCTTGGCAGCATCTGAGATTTTAAGCAGACTCACACTTTGGGGGAAAACAACGTGGGAGAGAATGGGGTGAGATATATGGTTCACCAATGTCTTGATTACAGATGATGTTCTGAGCCCTTCCTCTACAACCCAAACACAATTGTCCATATTCATACAACTTCTAGAAGAACAGCTGCTATTGGAGGGAACAGATCTTTCTAGAGTCTCTTGCCTCCTTTCTCCATGAATTCCTCACACTCTCATCCACATTCCTTCTCCAAACTCCTTCCAGTTTTTGGTGCTCATTCATTCATCCACCTTGTTTTACAAATTTTCACTCATTCCAAAATGAGTGACCCCCATTAATAATAGTTTCCTGAACTATATGCACATGTAAATTATGACTCTGTGGCAAAAATATTTCCAATGTTTGGATGAACAGCTGTTGGAATTCTGTAGAAGAAACTGCATTAATTTCAATAGGTACATGATCTTTATGTGGGAAAGCCTAATCAGCTGTTGATTTAGTCCTTTTATGTGTGGAAGCAGAAAAGAATTTGAGGTGAGTCGTGGCAGCTTACAATAGGGTCCAGTTGTTCCAGAATGACAAGCAAACTAAAGGATTGGTTTTTCTGAAACATTCAACAGAACCCGGGCTGCTTCACCCAGTTCTGTCCTTAGGAGAGCGAGATAATCAGATTTTCACACATGTGTCAGCTATCACACTTACAAACTTAAATGGAACATCCAACAACTCACAGTTTTGTGATTTCCCAACAAAACATGGTTGTAAAATGATCTCATTTATTGATCTGTGGTCAATTAAAACATGGCACAGCATTAGTTCAGTGATAGGTACCATTTCCTTGTGAATGGCATCAGTGCTAATCCAAGCTCAGTTTACACGATAGAGTTCTATTAAAGGACACAGTGGAGCCAAGATGATCAGTTTGATATACATGCTGACTGGACAAAAAGAATTTCACAGCTCTGAATAATGTCAAATTGTGTGTTCCTGTCAGCAAAATTGCTCCCAGAAAAATAAAGACACATCAGAACATGTCAGCACCCCATGTAAGAGAACTGACAGCTGCAGAATGAGGAAAAGATGAAATTTTTTTTTCTAAAAATAGCACTTTATATATTCTTAGGGCTTTCCATCTGGAAAATCTCATCACATTTGACTGTTTAATTATATACCTGTAATTATGACAATTTAATTACATATCTGTAATTATGACTATTTGAGTGTGTATCTGTGATTATGTTTCTGCACTTGATTCTGTGGAAACAAGGATGTGGAGATATGAGTGCTCTCCTTACCCAATACTGTATAGCTGCATGACAAATGTAGTAGAATACTAATCTGAAGTTGACATGGAAATCCTGTGAAGTCAGCATTCTCTAGAGAAGTAGAACCTATAGGCTACACACACACACACACACACACACACACACACACACACACACACACGTAGCAGAAAAAAATGGCTCCTGTGTGTGAGTATAGATCCTAAGAAGTCACACAAGCTGCCATCTATAGACTGAAGACCCACAAAATCCAGTGTATAGCTGTAAGAGAGAGAGGATCACATCCAGAACAGTAAAAATACTCATGTCCTAACTTAGGGTAAATTTACACTATCTAGTTTTTTTTTCCCATTCAGGCACTTAATAGATGAATGAAGCACAGGTGGGGGAAGAGCACCTGCTTTACTCGGATTAATCTCAACAAGAAGCTCTCCCACAGACACAGCTATTAGAGTGTTTTATCTGAACCACTACAGTCTATTCAAGTTGAGCCAGGAAATTAGTGATCATACAATCCAGGGCACAATAAATTTATATGTGGATAATTTATAAAGGAAATGTCCAGAATATCTTACGGGAGGAGTTGATCACTTACCTGCATTAAGAATATTTTACTAGGCTATCCATGGTCCCCTGTCACAAGGACTGATCCAGACAACCCATGGAGGAGGTTATCCAGCAGAGTGGGGAGGGGAATTGGGAATAACAACTCATTGTTTGCCCACTAAATGTTGTAACTCATTATGGACAATAAATAAAAAAAGAACATTTTAAAAAATCAAGAGATTTATATTTGAAGAGATTATTTTGAGAAAGATACTTTTAAAGAGATAAATAGGAGATCATAACAGAAGTTCTTGAACTTTGAGCGACATAAATGACTTAGTATCTGCAGCACTTATGACCAATACACATAAGCAGAGGCAGGCTAAAATAAAATAGCAGGTTTAGATATGGAAATAAGTAAACTTATAGAATCTGGGCAAAGTGTGCTTCATTTCCTGTGGAACAGGATTGAAGAGAAGGGCTAGGTGGGGGAAATAAATCCTCAGCAGCAGGAAAGCTGGAAGTTGGGTGTAAATTACTGACTACCTGAACAATATTCAATAAGTCTTCTAGTGATGAATGCAGAGGACTCTATGTGGGGAAACCTTTTGATGGCTAAAGGGGA
>PVHP010012868.1:0-23442 GCA_004024765.1 Zapus hudsonius
TCTTCTTCTTCTCCCCCCTCCCTCTCTCTTCTTGCAGAGAAATAAATTTTTGTTTAAAAAAAAAAACATAAATGGGCTGGAGAGATGGCTCAGCAGTTAAGGCACTTGCCTCCAGTGCTGAAGGCCCCAGGTTCAATTCCCCAGGACCCACATAAGCCAGATCCACAAGGTGGTGACCCTGGTGCGCTTGCGCTCTCTCTCTCTCTCTCTCTCTCTCTCTCTCTCTCTCTCTCTCTCTCTCTCTCTCTCTCTGCTTGAAAAATGAATATTTAAAAAAAACATAAATGATGGTTAAGAATCTTCTATGTGCTAGAGAAATGGCTCAGAGGTTAAGGCAGTTGCTTGCAAAGCCTAATGATGCTTTCTTGCAAGGCCTGATGGCCTGGGTTCAATTCCCCAATACCCACGTAAAGCCACATGCACAAAGTGGCATGTGAATCTAGTGTTTGTTTGCAGCAGCCAGAGGCCTTAGCATACCCATCCTTTCTTTCTGCCTCTCCTATCTCTTTCTGATTGCAAATAAATAGATGAAAATATTTTTTAAAAAGTAATCTTCTATGTATAACCAAATGGAAGCAAAAGGAGATCAATCATTTTCCAGATGAATGCTATTCACTCATTGGGCTACACAAATAATTCCCGAGTCATTGTTAAATTTCTTTAATATGGAAACAGCTGGGTGAAAGGTATGACTCAACAGTTCATTGACCAGAAACCTGGGCAAGGAGCCAACAAGTTATGTATATATGATCTATGACCTGTTTCTGTTCCACCTGGCAACTAAAAACAATTTTAAAATGACAGATAGGAGGAACTGGGAAGATGGCTCAGCAGCTAACGGCACTTGCTGACAAAGCCTACCGGCCCAGGCTCAATTCCCTAGTACCCACATAAAGCCAGAAGCACTAAGTGATACGTATGTCTGGAGTTTATGGTGGCAAAAAGATTCTGGTGTTCCCATTCTCATTAACTGTCTCCTATCTCTCTATCTCTCCTCCCTCCCTCACAAACTTTAAAGAATAAAGGCAGGGGTAATGGAGACTATACATGTACAGGTCACCCAATAAAGCTCACACTATCCACTGCCTGGTCTTTCACAGAACATGCCCCATCAGTGTGTGCACATGTGGCCCACCAGTGCCTTGTCCTTTCCTTCTGTTTCTAGGATTTTCTAGTTTGGCTCACTTCTGTGTTCCAAAATGACTAGAAATCATCAGAAATGGCCAAGCTTCAGTTAACTTGTGACCTTTGTCATCATTTCTACTACAGTGTCGCAGAGTCGATCGAGTGTGATTTCATTGCCACCCTCAGAGGCCACAAAGCAAACAAGTGGGGCAGGATTTTCTAATAAGGAACTGTCCTCAATACTTGTACATGCAACCAAGCCAAAACCCAAGAACTGTCAGACCTATGTGGTGGGAAAAAAAACGTGTTTTTCTAGGTACTAAGCATACTAACAGAGAACAGAAGACACAGGGCAAAAATCATGCAGTTACCTATTACTAAATCCCTTCCATCGACCAGGCCTGCAGAAATGAGCTCCTGAGAGACACCCTCCGCTGTATCTGCAAGAACAGAGGAGGAGGAGGAGTTGCATCTCTTATGTACATGCCACAGCTAGCTCACAGCAGTGTCAGACCCAAGCTAGCAACTAATGTCAAAGAACAAGGTGGCCAATGGGCTCTGCCTCCCCCAGAGATTCTCTCAAGTTCAGAATACTGAGGTCTGGCTAGAGGGCAGAATCTACAGGAACCATATGGCCTGACTTTCTACACTAGAGAATGCAAGGAGTCACGAGAGAGAAAATACTGATTTCCAAGCATAATTTTGGACTTGAGCTCTCTGAGCCAAGACATGATGTCCGGGGCTAGTAACATAAAATTTATTCTCAAAACTTGGGAAAATAAATTGCAACTTCTTCTCTTTGTGAATATTTCAGATTTTTGCTAAAATCATTTTTTATTCTGGTGGCTTGCTGTGCAGTCATGGTAGGTGGTACAGTCAAGATGAAGCAAGCGAGCCCAATTCCCATCATCGTCAGCAGCAGGCAGTACTGCTGGCTGCTTCCCTCCCAAGGGCTTGAGCGCCTTGGAAGGAGTGGGAGAGCCAGTGTGGAAGGTCTGTCCACACATCCACACAGATGACCAGCAGTTCAGATTCCCGACAATGGGACGCTGCCTGGCTCTAGGAAAGTAAGCCACATCTGTTTGCATCCTTTCTCTCCACAGTCAGCAGGAAAAGGAACAACACATGCTTGCTGGCCACTCCCCAGGTCAGAACCCAAAGTAACAGGCAAGAAAAAACAAGCCTTGTTCCAGGCTGAAGTTCACAATCACAAACCATTCATGACAAGGTTCAGCTTCCATGTAGGGAAGGAGGCTGGAGATCTTATTTCAACTTTACTATCACAGAGAACAGGCACTTCCAGTGACAAGAGCAAGAACTTTGGACTCTGACAGAGCTTTTTAAAAAATTTTATTATTGGGCTGGAGAGATGGCTCAGCGGTTAAGGCACTTGCCTCCAGTGCCTAAGGCCCCAGGTTCAATTCCCCAGTACCCATATAAGCCAGACCCACAAGGAGGTGGCCCTGGTGCACTCGCTCTCATTCTCTCTCTCTGCTTGAAAATGAATATTTTTTTAATTTCAGAAATCTTCTTATTGACACCTTTCATAAAGACAATCCCATGCTCATAGTCCCTTCCCACTAGGTTCCCTTCCCCCCTCTCAAATCCCTTCTTTCCAACTGCTGACAGATCTACTTGAACTTAACTACCCTTTTCTGCTATAGAACGCTGAACAAATTTTGCTCTCTCCAACCCTTAATTTCATCTTCTGTTAAATGAGGGGAACTTGACCTTGGGTGGAGTCTGTGAGACTTTTAACAGGATAATGCTTAGCAGGAAGCATGTCAGTAAATATGACTGTATTGATTGCTTTTGTTTCATGTTTTGTTTTCTAAATTTAGTAGTAAGTAAACTGAATTCTTATTTTAAGCCCCAGAAAATTTTTATCATTCTTACTAGCAAAGCTTATTGAAAGGACAAAATTTTCCTACTTAACTAAGTAACAAATCTAAAGTTATTTTGTTCTCAATCTTTTTTGTTCCTTACCTCTTCCAGGAGTAAATTCAAATCGAATATCATTTAATTCTTTTTTGGAATTCCTATGAAAGAAAACAGAGTAAGCAGCATGAGAATTTCTGACATGTATATAGACTGCCAATACATCCTTGGCAAGACTATTCTGTTCACACTGAGCACGTGATGTGTTGTGAGAGCTCCATCTACAAGGCCCTGCTGACACTTGAGCACGGTCATCTGATGTCCTACAAGCTTAGCTTTATAGCCACCCCTGTGCAGCCTGCTGATTAGTATAAAAATCTCATACATGGGGCTGGAGAGATGGCTCAGTGGTTAAGGCACTTGCCTCCAGTGCCTAAGGCCCCGGGTTCAGTTCCCCAGGACCCACATAAGCCAGACCCCCAAGGTGGTGGCCCTGGTGCGTGTTCTCTCTCTCTCTCTCTCTCTCTCTCTCTCTCTCTCTCTCTCTCTCTCTCTGCTTGAAAATGAATAAATAAAATATTTTTAAAAAAATCTCATACATGAGGGGATTCCTACCTCCCATTCCCACCCTTGCTCCCTCAACACAATCCCACCCAGTTACCCTCAGGTTCAAGACTATTACCACATCTGCATGTACCCAGAAAACAGAAAGTGTCACTTACCTTAATCTTAGTACTAGACTGATTGGGATCTTAGTATCTTGGGACTCTGCTCCTGAAGCTAGAGCCTAAAATGCATTGACAGCATCAAGTCACCACTTGGCTGCAGTCGTGGCGCCTCTCCAGCAGAGGGCCCCCTACTCCCCGCTGTGGAGAACTCGCCACAAGGCAGCAACAAGAGCAGGCTGCCTGCTGATGCCAAGATGTATTAGAGAGAGAATCCCCAAACCCAGATGAAACTGCCACAGAGCTATATTCCCATTAGGTACTTTCAGGCCCCTGTTCCCCTCACCAAGGGTAAGAACCGTCAAGCGAGGTGTCTCTTGTCAAGCAACCTGTCAGCATACCAAATGGCAGTCACAAGGAAGAGCCTAAGCCAGGTGTGTCCTTTCAGGGCTAGACAAAAGCCTGTGACACTGCAGCTACTCCATGCTCACTGGAGGGCAGGCAGTCTATTTAAGTTATCTACAAAACAAATCCCCCATCATGGGCAGAAATGGAAAGCTTGCAGGATGGCAAGGTTAAATGGAGCCAACACTGACTGATGGACATAACAGGAAACAGAATTTCCACCTCCTCCACCTACAGTGTTAAGACAAAATGAGACCCCCACTCCACGGTGCGGGGCTCACAGTGAGAACTCCATCCACACACTCTACCACTGAAGGAAGTTGGTGTGTGACTGATGAAACATTACCTAATTTCAATAAAGCCAACCCTGGCAAAATTAATAAGGATTTTCAGAAAGCAGTAATAAACAGGTATGAGTGAGCAGAAAGCAAAGAGCACATCAGGTCAGTGTCCACTCTGTCAGGGGTACTCTGAAGTTAAGACTTCATATCCATGATGATCTAACAGGAAATAAACAAAAATTCCTCTTTGGAATGTTTTAATATCAGCTTATTCTGTGGCTGAATCACCTGAGTGATCCTTACAGAACTCTCTTATGTGCACATGTAAACAGAATCTCTAACTTGTTTCAAAACCAAAACACCAGCCAGAGCCCGCAGACTGTGCTCCACAGTGAGATCTGGTTTCCTCTCCTGTCCTTGAAGCACACCCCACCTTACCTGAGCAGCTCGGGCTGGCTCTGCCGGGGGTGGGAGAGAGACTTGAGTTGGCTGTGTAGGTATCTGCCCAGCTGGCTGAGGTAGATGAGCAGAAATCTGTTCTGGAACTTGGAGTAAAGTGCTCATGGGATCCGTTGTTGAAAAGAGCTGCAACAAAATCACCTATGTAATGTACAGGTGGAAAGAAATGCAGGAGAGGGCGAATACTGTGAAGTACACAGATCAGTCAAATTTATGGAGACAAAGTAGAAGGGCAATTGCTACGGGCTAAAGCTAAGAGAAAATGTAATAGGCAGGCTTTTAGTTTGGGAAGGTCAACCGGGCATGGTGGCGCACCTTTAACCTCAGCACTCAGGAAGCAGCAGCAGAAGGGTCACTGTGAGGCAAGCCTGGGGCTTGAGTTCCAGGTCAGCCAGGGCTAGAGTGAAATAGAGCCCCCCCACCCAAAAAAAAAAGGTCTCTGGTAACTCAAAAGACACCATAGTGAGAAGAAGTGACAGTGTGACATCTCCCCAGCCTCGGAGGCTCAGGGTCCGAGGTCCTGTGGAAGAGGTGGTAGAAAGATTTAAAAGCCAAAGGAAGGGGAGGACTACTTACAATGCAAACTTCTAGACACAAAGCAGCCTTGATATTCATGACCTCATAGTGCCTGACACTACCTACACAAGAACTGCATAATAGGAGGAAAGATGATGACGTGAAAATAGGAGAGACTGATTTGAAGGGGGAGGGGATTCAATGGAGGGTAGACTTCAGAGGGGGACAACTGGGGTAGAAATTATGGTTTACTGTCTATACTTATGGAATCTATCAATAAAAAGATTTAAAAATATTATTTATTTTGCAAGCAGAGAGAGAGGGAGAGAGAATGAGCATGCCAGTGTCTAGCCACTGCAAACAAACTCCAGATGCATGTGCCACTTTGTACATTTGACTTTATGTGGGTAGTGGGGAACTGAACCCTGGTCCTTAGGCTTTGTAGGCAAGTTCCTTAATCATTAAGCCATTTCACCAGCCCAAAAGTTGTTTTTTTTTAAGTCTTGAGAATAGATGGTGGTAATGGTTACACTACAGTATGAATGTGCTTAAGTCACTGAACTGAGACAGTGAATTTTATATTGTTAATTTTATTGTATTGTAAGAGGATATGAGTCCATGAGAATTCTCAAGGAGATGCCATGAGAAGACTGAAGAAATGCTTTCTCATTTCCTTTCTGAGAAATCAGGCAGGGCATGTTGAATTAGAATTAGTAACCCCAAAATTTCAAGACAGTAAAGCAATAGAAGTTATTTACTGCACAGTTTCAAGTATATCTGACCAGCAGGGGCCATTTACCTTTGTATCCCCCTCACCCTCAGGGGTGCAGGTTTGTTGACAGAGGTAAGGAAACAAAAAAGCAGAGTGAATTTTCTAATTCTTTAAGAACTGACATTGCATATATTTCAAGCGTCAGGAAGGGCAATTCTATTACATAGAATACTCCCAAGGAGGGGAGGCAAGAATTATAGTGAACAACAGATCTAACAGAAGCTACTAAACACTGGCCTATTCAAATGTTAAAAAGTCAAAATTTATTTTCAGTCTTAAAGAACACAGTTCTACACACACATCATGCACTGAATCGTACACATAAGTTGTGTACTATGTACGCGCAGAATGTATGGTTTCAAGGCACACAGTGTGCTCACGAGAGATGGCACCAGAAGGAAGACTAGATGAGAGAACAGGAAGGCCAGCTGGGATTTTCCTATCACCCTGAGGCATTAAACAGAAATTATTTAACTAGAGACAAGACTGGGGAAAAAAATTAAGAAGAGAAATAAGCTCATGGTGGCACATGCCTTTACTCCTGGCACTTGGGAGGTAGAGGCAGAAGTAGGAAGATGGAGCCCAGCAAAAAAAAAAAACAAAAAAAAAACGGTATGACAAATTTATACACAGATTAAGACAAAAAGATTACTTTCTACTTAAAAAAGCCCAAGGCAAAATTAATTCATAAAGAAAGAACGTCCTGGCCTTAAAAAAAATAAATATTTCAAATTAAAACCAAAACAAACATGTCTATTTAAACAAGGGTTCAATAATCTCAATTACTTACCTCAGAATTTGATAATGATTCTTTCACTCGAGGAGACTGAAAGAAATACAGAAGATGCTTGTTAACTCAAGACTTAAAAATAACGTACAGTCAATTCCAAGGAACACAACTCAAATAACATTAAATGCCAGGCAACTCCATTTCAGTCTGCTTCATAAATTAACTCACAATCAACTCTAGTGAAAGTTTTGTTTTGTTTTAGTTTGGTTTTTTTCCCTGAGGTAGGGTCTTGCTCTAGCTCAGGCTGACCTGGAATTCACTATGTAGTCTCAGGTGACAATCCTCCTACCTCTGCCTCCCAAGTGCTGGGATTAAAGGCACGTGCCACCACGACTGGCTTCTAGTTGTTGTTTTTTTTGTTTTGTTTTTTTGGGGGGGAGGAATAGAGATATTTGTTCAAGGAGTCGATAACAAATGCATCATTATACATGCTGCATTAAAATTTTAATAATTTCAGCTTAATAAGGAAACATGACAGACAGAGTTCCCAGGCAGCAGACAGGTCACATTCAAAGCAAAATTCTTTCTATCAATTATTAATATTTTATGTACCTAAGATCCTAGACCAAATCTAAACTTTTTTCCAAGTTCTATCTCTGAGATGCTTGCACAGACAGCTATTCTCTTCACAATAGCTAAGAATCAACCTAGCTGTCATTAATAGATGAATGGATAAAAAAGTGGTAAAGATACACAATGAATTTTATTTAGGCTTAAAGAGAAAAAATAGCTTCTGAAAGGGAGGAAAGATAGAGGCTGGAGGCCTGCAAAGCCTAACAACCAGAGTTCAATTCCCCAGCACTCATGAAAAGCCAGATGCACAAAGTTGTGCATATGTCTGGAATTCATTTGCAGTGGCTGAAGGCCCTGGAGTTCGTTCTCTCCTCTCTCTGTCTCCCTCCCCAATATGTGTTTTTCTCTGCTTGCAAATAAATATTTTTCAAAAAGAAACAAAAGGCTAGCGTAACTAAATTCGGAAGTACCAAATTTCTTACAGGTAACTACATGGTAATAATCAGTGAAAAGCTATAATTAATCTTTCCAAATATTTGTTGGAGGGAAAACAGCATCCCTTTCTCTTACACGAGGAAGACCTACAAGACTCTGGCAGGCAGCTCCCCCTTTCCCTGGTGGCTTTAATGTAACAGGACATGAAAGGATCAATGTGACAGACAAGTGACATAATGCCACAGCCTCAATTTTCTATAAGAAATAGTAAACTCACAATCATATGTAAACAAATGTTTACGTTTCTTTCCTAAGCTTAGAACGTAATGAACTGTTGCCAGTTTCCAGCTCTACAAGAACGACACTGGAAGAGCTGACGAGGTAAGTTAACCCAAACCAGAGTCCTAAGTGCTCCACTAGAGTACATTCTGCTAGTAGGCAAAGATATGAGCATATTCATCATCTCCCTCATGAAACAAGAAGGTACTGTACAGGTGTGGATATCTCAAACATCTGATACTCGGCACCCACACACTTCTATTCTTGGGAATTAGTCCTGACAACATGGGTTAAGAGTGAAGAAACAAAGCAAGAGACAGATCTGTCTTCACAATTTCTAACAAACACACACACACACCACAAGTCATGAAGAACACACTGGTCCTCTTCAGGCAGAAGGGCAATGTTGCTAGGGCTTCAGGTTCATATCCTCTTCCTCTGCGGTGCCTGAGTGGCCCTAACACCATCCAGTGTACTTCCATCACACGGTTCTCATCACTAGACGTGGGTCATGTTTATACATCCTAAATATCATCACACTCCAACAGACGTGCCAGTCTAATTTCTATGTAGAATTTACTGAGGTTCCATCAGCAAGTTTTAGTGAGTGGAAGTTGAAAGAAGAACCACAGAAAGTACTAGAATACAGGTTAGTGCTGGAGAGATGGCTTTAGCAGTTAGTACTTGCTTGCAAAGCCTGACGGCCTGGTTCGATTCCCCAGTATTCACACAAAGCCAGAAGCACGAAGTGGTGAGGTTTGTTTATAGCGGTAGGAGACCCTGGTGCCCAAACTCACTCATGAATTGACACACACTCTCTCTCAAATAAATAAAGATACTTTTAAAAAGAATACAGGTTAACAGAACTTACCCTGAGTTGTGAAATTGCTGCTTTCCCTTCTTCACTTTCTTCATCAAATTCGTCATCACTCCACTCCCAGCCTCCGTCCTCTGTTTTATGGAGTCGTCCACTGGAGCCTGGGACTCTTCGGACCTGCACATGCAGCATTGGACATGCTTTACATACACTAAACCACTGGCGAGGGTCCAGAAGGCACACTCCAGGAAGGTCAAAGGCAAATACATTGCCTTAATTGAAGACTGTCCACTCATGGGCCATCTCATCAGCCCCAATAAAATAACTAATGCCAGGTGTGGTGGTGCACACCTTTAATCTGAACACTCTGAGTAGAGGATGGCTGTGAGTTCAAGGCCAGCCTGGGCTACATGAGTTCTTGGTCAGCCTGAGTTAGAGTGAGACCCTGCTTTAAAAACCTGAAATTAAGCCGGGTGTAGTGGCACACGCCTTTAATCCTAGCACTTGGGAGGCAGAGGTAGGAGGATCGCCATGAGTTTGAGGCCACCCTAAGACTACATAGTGAATTCCAAGTCAGCCTGGACTAGAGCGAGACCCTACCTCGAAAAAACAAACAAAAAACTGAAATTAAAACAAACAAACAAAGCAACCTAACTAGCAGCTGAAAACATTGCCCACTTAGTAAAAGTCAATCCTATCTTCAATGATGCCAGGTGGCCTTCAGTTCAGACATCATTTCTTGGCCCTTTCTAAAAAATTAACCCTCCTACATCTTCCATTGGAGCATGGAACAAGAGATGGGAAGTAGAATCTAACTTTAATTCCTACTTTCAACCAATCCTCCTGCTTTTAAAAGTCCTGCTTTCTCTCTTGTGGTTTACATTTTAACAGGACTGTAGGTCAAACCCAGGGCCTCAGACATGCTAAACATCTCCAAAGTACATTCCCCGCCTGTCTTTAAAATATTAACTTTGAGACAAGCTCTCACTCACTTGCCCAGGCTCGCCTCAAACTTTCAGTCCTTTTGCCCCGGCTTCTTGAGAAGCTGTGACTATAGGTACTGCTACAATGCCCAGCAGAGGCTACCCTTTGGAGCTTAACTGCTCCTAAAGAAATCATACTCACATGTCCCTCAGCTGGGATAGAATGCAAACAGTTACAAGCACAGAGATCTTTAACATGCATTCAAATCACTGGAAGAATAGTTCCTGTGTGCCAGGAATGCAAGACGTAGCAATGAACTCAAGCCTTTATTCTAATGGCGTGCAAAGGCAGTCCAGTGATGGGGAGCTAAGTTCTGGAGGGAAACAAAGTAGGATCACTGGCAGGACACTGTTTTACTTAAGGCAGTCACAGGCTACGTAGGGGAAGTGCTGCCTGCAGGTGTCTCGCCAGTCTCTGCCCGGAAATCACACTTCCAAGTGGTGTGGGATCACACTGGTCATGTTCTTAAGTCTCTAGGTGGTTCTGATGTGTAGTAATGGAGGGAAACCACTAACAGCACCCAGGAAAAAGCATAGCAAGAGAAAATATCTGAAGTAAGAAGGAAATTTATAGAACAGAAGTGGTATGATTTTAATTCTAGGAGAAAAAAGACTGGTTTCTCAGAAACTCTTTAGGAAGAAAGGGGAGTGTTCATGGTTTGATCCAGGTATCCCCCACAAACAAATGAATGTGTTCTGATTGATTGATTGATCCTCAGTTGATGGCAGTTTGGGTTTTACAACCTCGCTGGAGCTGTGTTGTTGGGGGCGGGCTTATGGGGTCATAAGCCAGCTTCCCCTTGCCAGTGTTTGGTACACCTTCCTGCCGCTGTCTGCAGTGCTGTGGCGGAGGTGATGTCCAGCCCTCTGCTCATGCCATCGTTTTCCCTGCCAGGATGGAGTCTTCCCTTGAGTCCGTAAGCCTAATAAACCCATTCCTCCACAAGCTGCTTTTGTTCGGGTTCTTTCTGTGCAACAACTAGAACACTGACTGCAACAGGGAATCTTTTAAATCCAGATTGGAATGTCAAAGTCTATAAAATGACAGGTCACTAAAATACAGGCAAGGTTAACTGTTCTATCAGTCATTAGTAAGAATATAATTTCAAAGCATTTAACATATTTATTGTATTAAGCAAAACTTTCTGAAAAACATCAGAAATCCCAAACAGCGAATGAATGGAACACAGTAAAGCATTATGAGAACAAGTGTAACTTCCTTCCACTACATAATAAGAAATAGAGCACCTTTACCCTCCACCTCAAGTCTGTCATCAAGGGACGTTGCCTCCCTTGGGTAAGCTCCTTTGAGGAGAGTTGAGAAGGGAGGATTTTTCTTCCTAGTGAAATGGAAACGCATATATTCTCCAAACTTTTAATGTGTTTTCTGTGTTTAAAATATAAGCAAGTTCTAAGATGCTAATACTCATGACAAAGTTCTCTTGGTCTTCCAATAAAAGCAATAGTTTGGCCTTTCATCCAAAGTTCTAAGTGCTGTAGAAGACCCACGACTCACGAGCTCACCAATTACTGCCAGCATGCAGGTTCATTCTAGCAGATAGCAGAATAATAATACCTAGTCATACGATACACCAACATTTGCTCAATGAGTGTATCAAAGAATGCCTTCTAAAGGGAAAAAGAGAAGGAGTTACCAGAGTGCTTAACATTAACTTTCAAATGCAAAAATAAAGTAACTCTAAGCAACCAGTTAACAACGGAGAGTTAAATCCCTATTTACCTTTTTAGCTCTTTCAGAAATGGTAGGGGCTCTCTGTAGGATTTTTTCTTGAAGAAATTCTTTATTCTAGAGAAGAAAAGGAAGTATTTCATTCTGACAGGAAGTTTGTACTAGGCTGGAAGATGGTTCAGCCATGAAAGGTGCTTGCTTGCTAAGTCCTCTGGCCTGAGCTCCATTCTCTAGTACTCACATAAAGCCAGAGGCAGTGACACATATTGCTGTCTCTCCCACCCTCTCTCCTTGCAAATAGATGAAATGTTTTTAAAAATAAAGCTTTATTGAACAGAAAAACTTACATAGAAACATTCCCATAACTAATAGTGATATAGTAACCTAAAGTGAAGGTCCTTTTGCACATCATTACTACCATGACTTTTAAAAGAGACAAACCCTTTAGTGCCCTGTGGGACATTTTTGTGAAAAGTTTGCTTTATTAAGTGTTCCTGATGGTCCCTCATTTCTTTTTCTTTTTTTTTAATATTTTAAAAAATTTATTTACAAGTAGAGAGGGACAGAGAAGAGAGGAAGACAGAGAGACAATGGGGCCGGCACACCAGGGCCTCCAGCCACTGCAAACAAACTATAAACACATGCAACACTGGCTTTACGTGGACACTGGGGAATTGAACTTGAGTCATTAGGCTTTGCAAACAAGCACCTTAGCCACTGAGCCATCTCTCCAGCCCCCTTAAACCAATCATCTAAAGAAATGCAAGTTCTAAACACTGAACATAACACAGGCAATTGAAAAGCATCATATAATGAAATGCTAGGAATCCCTACCTTTGCTTTCTGGAAAAATTTGTGCCTTAACAGTTCTGCTGCTGTTGGTCTAAAACCAGAAAAGAAAGTTTTCAGTCAATTCAAGCATAATGTGAAATTCCATATTCAAAACTGAGAAACACCATTTCTTGAGCAGCAAAATTGAAACTCAGAATGCTCCACTTCCCTTTACCTGCTAAAAACAAGAAACAGGATAACTGTGGTACAAGACACTGAGTAGAATGAAGAACAAATAGAAATGTTCTAATGATAATTGCAGGACCTTTGAAAACCTTATTAATGAAATGTGCATTTTGGAGAGTGGCTTGTTTCCTATTCAACATCGTCATTTCCAGGAAGCTAGACAGTATCTCTCTGAAAGTTTCAGCAACGGACACTGAAACTCACAGAAGGAAAACAGACCTGATCGAGCTTTCTGATTCTTCCTACGCAGGTCCTGACCAGTTTCAACTTAAGGAAACTACAGATTCTTAGAAATAGAGTTCTTATGTTCCTTTGAAAATACTCAAAAAAGCTGTTTAAAGTGTATTCTCCAAATTTAACCCAGATTCAGTTTTTAATTGTTATAAATTATCCTTTTTTTAAAGTAAATTTTTTAGAAGAACTATCCCAAGCATTTAAAAGACTATCACTCAGAACAAAAAATTTTACATTTAGGAGCTGAGAAGATGGCTCAGTGGTTAAAGACACTTGCTGGCAAAGCCTGCTGGTCCAGGTTCAATTCCCCAGTACCTACATAAAGCCAGATGCACAAAGTGGTGCATGCAGCTGCAAGAGACCCTGAAGGGCCCATTCTCATATTACCTCTTCCTCTCTCTCTTTCCACTTGCAAATAATTTTTTTGACTTTACATTTAAAGGCTCACACCTTGATTTTGCCACATACCTACCATTAATTCTACACAAACTGCTTTTTCTCTAAGATTAAGTTCTTTAAGAGCAGGAGTTTTTATTCCGTTTGGTTTTACCACAACGCTAAGGACCAAACTTAGGCTCTTACACATGCAGCAAGCGCTTCATCACTGAGATACACCCTCTGCTCGACAGTGGTTCCTAAACACTGACTGTGCATTAGGCTATCTGGGAGGTATTTAGAAATCCCCATGACATGGCTACCCCCAGACCTCACAATTAAAACAGAATATTTGGAAGCAAGACTCAGGTAAGACTAATTTTTAAAGCACCCCAAGTAATTTGAAAGTGCATTCAAGCTTATAAACCTGTGCCTCCAAGCACTATAGATCAGGAAACGAACAAATGAGAAAGTTCCATGAAATACATAATTAGATGTTTAGTTATTTTTTTCATTCAGTCACAATTTCAATGTTTCAATATCTTATTTGCCCAAAATAGCTTCTTACTATTCATTCCTTTCTCCTAGGTTCATTTCCTTTTTTTCTAAAGCACAATTCTTTAAAAGGGATAAGTGATAGTATGTGACTGCATAATTCTTGCATGAAAAAATATGTTAGACCTCGACCAGTCATCTCTCAGCATGACTAAACTCTATGCTGGCCTCAACTCCAGTTACTGGGAATTGTTTAAGGGTCTACCTGCCATTCCTTCAGAAGATTATCTGGCCTTCAGTATTGGAAAGTATTCAGCCATTTCTTTTCTTTTTAGACAGACAGGCTCTCATGTATTCCAGGCTGGCTTTGAACTCACTATGGAGCCGAGGATGACACTGGAGTTCTCATTCTCCTGTTTCCACCTCCCGAGTCCTAGGATTACAGGTGTGCATCACCGTGTCCATTATCGCAGTCATAATTTTTTGAATATCGTTTCTCATTCATTCTCTTTAGTCTTCTCTGGTAAGTCCACATATGTGAACATGTTTGTGTCACATTTATTTGCTTATGTATATACAAACTGAACATCCCTCACCCAAAATTCCAAGCTCAGAAATGCTGAGTGACAACATAATGCCATAATTAAGACTATCAGAAGTCTACATGAAACCTGAATAAAAGCTCTTTAATGTCATCATCAAGAAACAATAAAATCTCTCCTGAACAACCAAGCCCTTGATCTTAACATTGCACAGGTAGAGTTTGAGTTCATTCTCTGTGTTATCCAGCAGCCCAAAGGATTTCGTAATAAGCAAGGGTTGTCAAGGAGTTTTACTTTTGGCTGAAGCAATCTCAAAAATTCACTGAAAGAACACTTGCAAACTCCATGTGCCCTGGCTCCTGTCTATGACAGTCCACTCAAGATAGTAAGACAACCCCAGTCACAGTCCACCCAGAGAAATACACTGAGCTGGCACATACTAGTCGAAGGATGGGTTCTCCAAGAAAGCTGGATAATGCGGTGCTATCTGAGAAGACTATAAGTGTTTAAAATCATTAAAATCACAAAAGAAATCAAATCATGTGCAGATGATATAACAAAGAAGCAAGCAGCAATGTTAGAAGTGAAAGATACTGACTGTTTGGGCTGGACTGTGATTTGCTTCTGATTCAAGTAACAACAAGCTGACAGGGAAGAAACCTGGTAGACCCTCCTGCACAAGCAATGAAAGTGAAGACTTGATGCTCTTCCTGTGCTTCCTGACATGGAGCAGTATGAAGGGCACACTGGCTAGAGTTCTTCATCCATCCAATTCCATAAGGAGAACACAGCAGACAACCCCAGACTGAGGACAGTGCTACAAAATACCTTACCAGTATTCTTCCCACAAGTCAAGAAAAGGAGAGATTGAACAATACACACAAAACAGGAAAGTAAGATACCATGGGCTCACAGCCTGAAGTTTAGACTACTCAGTGAGCTGGAGCCTTCTGTAATGCTGATGCTGCTCAGTATCACTACACACACACACACACACACACACACACACACACACACACACACACACGAGATATTATCATTTGCCACTTGCCATTCAGTATGTCTAGAACTGACAAGAAAGCTATTTGAAGTTTTTATTCGTTTACTAAAATTGTGTGCACCAAACCAAGGTCCAGTTCCAATGACACTATGAAAGACAGAAATCCAACATAGTAGGATACTGGGATGAACAGTATGATGCTGGCCTCGGAAATGGCTCAAGCTTCTTTATAGTTTCCTCAGTATTTCTGGCATCCAAAGATGTTTAGAACTGACAGAGTCTATGTGTAGCTTCTAGGTATTTGTAACAAGGAATTTATTCTTTCGGTCAGCTAACTTGGCAGAACAAAGGTGTTCCCTCTCTTTTTAAGCCATTTACTGAGAAATAGAAAAAGACTTCTAAAAGAACTTTACTGCCTGTTCCTCTTAACCCTGTCCAGCTTTTCCAACAGTGACTTTTGAAGCTCATGACATACTAGGCATGATCAAGATTCAAAGACTACTTTTTTTGACCTTCTGAGAAAATGTACAAAGTACTAATATTAATTTGGACAGATGGAGAGGTGGATCACCAGTTAAAGCACTTGCTTGGAAAGCCCAACAACCTGAGTATGATTCCCCAGTACCCAACATAAAGCCAGATGCACAAAGTGCTGCCTGCATCTGAAGTTCATCTGCAGTGGCTGGAGGCCCTGGCAAACTCAGACTCATTCTCTCTGTATCTGTCTGCTCATCTCTATCTTCTCAAATAAATATTTTTTTAAAACCTGCTATGTATACTTTTTTGTTACTAAATCATAAAAGGCAATGAAATATTTACTTATACTTTTAAAAGTTTGTATTTCATTTTCCATAGAATAGACACTTAATTCCCTGTGAGTTTATGTATGTAATCTCAGAACTTCCTACAATGGTTTACATAGTAGAGAGAAAGTTTATCACAAATGTTACCTTTTCTCTGGATCCTTCTGAAGGCACAATGAAATCATTTTTCTAAATGATTTTCCATATTTTTTCAGCATTTCTTTATCTTGAACACCAGTTTCCAAAGATGGAGGATCATTCTGGAGTGTCAGCATTAAAACCTGTACAAATTTTTAATACAATAAAAACTTTTGATGACTTTTTTAATGTAGGTCAACCAACATATAAGCACACTTTATTTTCTAAAAGTTCTCATTTAAATGAGTTGTTTCGAATAGGAGACAGCTCAGTGAGAGAGCATTTGCCTAGCATATGTGCGGCCCTGGATTCAATACACAGGAACAAAAAACAAAAAGTCACTGGTTTAGAACCCGAGTTATTTATGTGTTTTTTACATTAATAATATGCTATTAGGTGGTCAGCCGGTTGTCTTCGCAGAGGACAAATCCCACCGTCCACACTGGCTTAAGCTGGACTCCTTTGTTTCGGTCCCTCAGTCCCAATTCCTACTCTGCCAACCCCTGAACAGAGTGGAAGGGAGCCTATCCCCAACTCCCTGTTCCAGTCATTGGTTCCTTCCCACACTGAGCTATTGATCAAAGAGACCCACAAGGTCCCCAAAACAAGACAGACTTCTGTGAAAGCTTTTGAATACCCTCCCCAGGCCAAAGGTAAGACTATTGCTGAAGATACCACAGTGTCGTCACACAACATTGAAAGACCCTGCTAGATCCAGAATGGTAACCAGCTCCCAGATGGTAGCATGTGTAGTGCTGGAAGGCATTACATGAGCTGCTAGGGGAAATTGGTCAATGATATTTGGAGAAAGCAGAGACCACTGATATACAATACTGACTGATGCCAGGAGAATGCTGAACACACTGCTATATGGAAGAGACCAGCAAGTTAGGAAGTGCTCATCTGTGAAATAGTGGCACTAAACCAAAGTGGGTAATCAATGGCTTACTGATTGGCTAAGAGATCTAGTCAGGGGCAAGGAACCTTTAGCTGGAAATGAGATCCACGGCAAAACCTTTTGGGGACCAAGAACCCAGGCTCCAAGGGGAAATTCCCACTTCCAGAGAGGGTACACCATTAGAATCTTGGCAAATTAACAATGTTTGTCTCATATAACCTATACTGATCTCACTCTCCTATGGAGATTCTGTTTGTATTTTTTCAAAAGGCAGCGAGAATTATGAACAACCCAATTCCACCAAGAAGACATGGGATTATGGCAGAAATCCAGGCAGGAGATGAACCACCCCTAACCTATCCTATAGGGCCCAAATGAAACCTTTGAGTAAATGACAAGATAAACAAGAGACCAATCACCACAGCAAGTCAGATAACCCATGAAAGGACAATGGAGACAGATACCAACAACACCCAACTCAGAAGTCCAGAGACACTTAAGATCTCAACAATAGGGCTGAAGAGATGGCTTAGTGGTTAAGGTGTTTGCCTGCAATGCAGAAGGACCCAAGTTCGATTCCCCAGTGCCCATATATATTAAAAAAAAAAAAAAGCCAGATGCACGAATGGTCGCATGCATCTGGAGTTGTAACCATTCTATCTGCCCCCCCTCAAATAAATAAATAAATAAAATATTTTTTAAAAAGATCTCAACAATAGAGCAGACTTAAAACTCATCCACCATGACTAGGGGAACTGAGAGAAAGAGGGGGCGGAAAGACTGTAAGAGATGGCATAGTGGGGGAAAATATCCGTAGTCATTGCCACCCCCCCCCCCGTCAGCAACAACACACAAAAGAAAAAAAAACTGGCTACCTCTTGTACAATTCATAACACCCTACCCCATGGACTGACCCAGTATGCCCAGAGGAGGGCCCACGGTGGGGGTGAGAAAAGGAGGGAAATAGGGGTACCACCACAAGATATACTTGTACAATGTATTTAATCATTGGCGATAATAAATGTTTAAAAAAAAAACCTGAAAACTATAGCAAAGTACAAGTACAGCCTTGCTGTCTTTACCTACTCACAGCCCAGAGCCCTTTTTCCTTGACCTCATGTACTGTGTGCAGCCTTCTTAGAAGAATTCCTCAGAAACTTCCACCACTGAAATCACAAATGATGCTTTAAAAGCAAAGCTATAGACAGCAAGTGCACCTTGTTCCTGCTTCCTCTGAAGCAGTAACAATCTTCATTAAAGTGTTATACCAAACCCCTTCCTTCTCACTTTCATGACAGTACACTAGTGTGATTCATAAACACATGAAGAATGAGGACTATACATACTTGGTAGGATTTAGGATATTGTGGGTTTTTAATTTTATTCATTTACTTGCATATGTGTGCACGTGTCTGTGCATGTGCACACTCCTGTGTGTATGTGTGTATGCCAGTATCTCTTACCACCATAAATAATACCTGTCTGGATTTATATGGGGATTCATGGTGGGGAATTGAACCCAGGCCGGCAGGCTTTTGTAAGCAAGCAACTTTAACCAATTAACCATCTTGCCAACCCCTATGCATTTTCTTTATGTTTGTATGTGTTTATGTCTGTATAATGGGTATGTGAATGTGTGTGCATGTGGAGGTCAGAGGTCAATTGTTTTTGGTCTTCCTCAGTCACTTTACAGTATTTGCAAACAGGGTCTCTCACTGAATCTATAGGGCACTGATTTGGCTAGACTAGCCAGCCATTAAGCCCTAGGGACACACCTGTCAAGAGTCAGCACACCAGGCTTTGACGTGGGTGCTGGGGATCAAACTCAGGTAAGCACTCTCGTCCTGTGTCATTTTCCCAGCCCCTAGATTGACTTCTTTTTTAACATAAAAGCACGTCACTTTATAAATATAAAAATATAGTACACAAAGGAATAAAACTAGAACCCTAATTCTTACCATATATAAAAGCAACTAAAAATGAATAAAAACCTAAATATGAAACCCCAAGCTATGAAATAATAAGAAACATACTTCTAAGACAGTAGAATGACAATGATATTTTTGGATTAAAAACACAACACAAGCCGGACGTGGTGGCACATGCCTTTAATCCCAGCACTAAGGAGGCAGAGGTAGGAGAATTGCCTTGAGTTCAAGGCCACCCTGAGACTACATAGTGAATTCCAGGTCAGCCTGGGCTAGAAAGAGACCCTACCTCGAAAAACAAAACAAAAAACAAAACCACACAACACAGGCAGCCTTTATGGGAAACAGCATGGAAAGTCCTCAAAACATTAAAACTCGCATTGCAAATGATCCAGCTATCTCAACTCTGGGCATGTATCCAAAGAAAATGAAAGCAGTATATAAATGCATGCATGCACTTCATGTTTGCTGCAGTTCTGTTCATAATAACAAGACTAGTAACCAACTACAGTGCTCATCAACCAATGAATAAAGAAAATGTGGGGCTGGAGAGATGGCTTGGCACTTAAGGCCTTTGCCTGGAAAGCCTAACAGCCGGGGTTTGATTCCCCAGTCCCCATGTAGAGCCAGAAAAGTGGTGCATACATCTAGAGCTCATCTGCAACTGCTGGAGGCCCTGGAGCACCCATTCTGTCTCTCTTCTCTCTCTCTCTGCTTACAAATAAATGAACTTAACAATTTTTTAAAAAAGAAAATGTGGGATAGAAACAAGCATAACCCTGTTATGTGAAGCAATATGGATAGATCGGAAGACAACATGCTAAATAAGTGAAGTAAGCTGTTCCCATGGAAGCTATAAACACTGACCTCACAGAAGAAAACAGAACAGTTCTTCATTGGGTAGACAGTACAGCAGAGTGGCTACAGTGTGCCAACATAGCATGCATGTATTTTAAGAATGAGGGCTGGAGAGATGGCTTAGGCATTTGCCTGTAAAGCAGAAGGACCTGAATTTGATTCCCAGGACCCACGTAAAGTCAGATGCACAAGCTGGCACATGTGTCTGGAGTTCGTTTGCAGTTGTTGGGAGCCCTGGCTGACTCATTCTCATTCTGTGTGTGTATGTGTGTCTTCCTCTTTCTCTCTCACACATATTTTCTTAAGAAAAGAAAGAAGAAAGAAGGAGGAAGGAGGAAGGAGGAAGGAAGAAAGAGGAAGGAGGAAGGAGGAAGGAGGAGGAGGAGGAGGAGGAGGAAGAAGAGGAGGAGGAAGAGGAGGAAGAAGAGGAAGAGGAGGAAGAGGAGGAAGAGGAGGAAGAGGAGGAGGAGGAGGGGTAAGATCCAAAAACTGAACACAAAGAAATGATATACCCTGTTTTGGTCATTATACATTATATACATTATCAAACCATTCCCCACAAACATACTTTTTTTTTTATACAGTACTGGGACTCAAACCCAGGGCCTTGTATGTGCCAGGCAAGTGCTCCATCTTGGAGCTCTATTTCTTCAATTCTTATTTTAAAAAAAAAAGAAATTTAATGTTCTTTCCCTCCCCCCAAAGGTAGGGTCTCACTCTAGCCAAGGCTGACCTGGAACTCACTGTGGCCCCAGGCTGGCCTCAAACTCACAGCCATCCTCCTCCTCCACCACCCCCTGAGTGTTGGGATTAAAGATGTAAACCACTACGATTGGCAAAAAAAAACAACTAAAAAGAAAGGGGCTGGAGAGATGGCCACTGGGTAAAAGCACTTGCTATGCAAGCATTCTAAACAGTTTGGAAGCCCAGAACCCCTAAGAAAGCTGACACAGTAGGGAACATCTGTGATCCCACCTCCTACAGCAAGATGGAAGGTAGAGAGCAGAGGATCCCTGAAGCCTGAGGACCAGCTAGCCTGGCATATGCAATAGTGAGCGAGAGACCTTGGCCCAAACAAGGTAGAAGGTGAGGACCAACTCAAACCTGATCTCCCACACATGCACCATAGCATATGTCCACACTCACACACAATAGAAAGAAAGAGAGAAATAAAAAGTCTACATTTATGAAGCTTGAGGACATTAGGCTAATTAAAGTAAGCCAGCCAGTCACAAAAACAAACAGTATGTCTCCACTCTGTGTGGTAGTTGAGTCACAATCATGAACAGAAGTAGAATAGTGGTTGCTAGGGGTTGAGAGCAAGAGAAAGGGGAGTTAAAATTTAATAGGTACAGCGTTTCTGCTTTTCAAGAAGAGTTTGGATATGGATAATGGTAATGCTTATACATTATGAATATATTTCTTATCACTTAACTATAAAAAAAATGGTATGTTTGATCTCTAAAGCAGCTCAAAAAATGTAAAAACTGTTAGGTTGTCAATTTTATTACACAAACTATATATATATTCGTCACACCAATTAAAAAAGGGAAAGAACAGTAGAGGTGAGACTGGCTATGGAAGGAGCTGGGACGTGAGCTGAAATAACCTGAACAGAGCCTCACCTTCATTGGTGGGTACTTGTGATAAGGAGCTGCCCCTGTGGCCAGTTCAATCGCCGTGATACCAAAACTCCAGATATCAGCTTTAAAATCGTAACCTCGGACCTACAAGAAGACAGTACAATGTGCATGATTAGTTTAGTCAATCTAAAACACTTCTAAAAGGTAGCTTCTAATATGTCATCAAAGCCTCTTTTTTAAAAAATATTTTATTTATTCATTTTCAAGCAGAGAGATACACACAGAGAGAGAGAGAATATGCACCAGGGCCACCACCTTGTGGGTCTGGCTTATGTGGGTTCTGGGGAATTGAACCCAGGGCCTTAGGCACTGGAGGCAAGTGCCTTAACTGCTGAGCCATCTCTCCAGCCCTCAAAGCCTCTTTTGTAAGACAGGATTTTGATATGTAGCCCAAGCTATCCTTAACTCACGACTATCTAGCGTTAACCTCCTAAGTCCTGGGATTATTGGCATGCACTATAATTCTCAACTTTAAACCAATAAATTAACTAAGTTGTAGTCACTTAAAAGAATGTCATAAACTCGATTTTATTGAAGATTAAAAACAAAGTTTACTAATTCTATATGAAAATATGAAAAACCAAATCTGATAAAAATGCTTACAAAAACTATGAAACTATCCTAAGTTTGAAATAATTACATCAAGTAAGCAATCTATTTTTTAAAAAAAAAGAAAGAAAAAGAAAGACCATTTTGTAAAGATCCCAAATCTTCGATGCTATGTGTGTGAACACTGACTATTCATCCTGGTTTCCTTCCTTCCTTCCATGGTGTGTGTTTGTGGACTGATGCTGTCCCCCAGGTCTGCCTCCTGCACCTGGTTATACTTACACGCCTTCAAGGCTTCCAGAGTTTTTCATCATCTAAGTCCTAATTCAATGCTCCATATATGATGTGCTGTTCTGCCATCTAGAAAACAGGGGAGGTGTCTAGTGACCCCCCACCCACCCACTCATCTAGTGGATAATGTCTCGGGGTTCAATCAAACAGACCCAGTGCTGCTTCTCCTTATCCTGAGTAGCAGGTTTCAACCTCCTGCCAGCCAATCACATTCTTCCTCCCGAGAGCTTCTCCCTCTCTCTCCCTACCAGCAGAGCTTTTCCCAGTCCATGTTTGTTCTCTGCTGTGCCCTGCTCCCCATGCTGCACACTAGTGCATCTAAGACATTCATGAGAAGCACCCAGTGCTCTCTCGCAGCCCTGGAGTGACACAGACAAGATTAGCATGGCCCCAGAACTAGGAGGGGAAGTATTCCATTAAAAAAAAAAGAAGGTATGTATGGTGGCTCACACCTTTAATCACCGAACTCAGGAGGCAGAGGTAGGAGGATCGCATGAGTTCAAGGCCAGCCTGGGACAACACAGTGAGACCAGGTCAGCCTGGGCTAGAATGAGACTCTACGTCGAAAAATCCAAAATCATCATCAATAGATAAAATGAAATAAAAGTAAATAAAAAATCTTTCTGATGGGGCTGGAGAGACAGCTCAACAGTTAAGGCACATGCCTACAAATCCTAAGTACCTATTTTCAGTTCCCCAGTACCCACATAAAGCTAAATGCACAAAATGGTGTGAACATCTGGAGTTTGTTTGCAGTGGCTAGAGCCTACCAGAGGCCCATTCTCTGTCTGTCTGTCTCTCTCTCTCCAGCCTGTTTCTATCTGCTTGCAAATAAACAAAAATCTTTTTTCAAAAGAGTTAAGAAATGAACAGTGAATTTGAGCATTAAATTTTTCTAAATGTGATGAGACAAATGACCACAGACACGGTGTCTGATAAGAAAAATAGGAAAGTGGAAACAAGTGGACCTTCAAGAGCCCTAGCAATGAAAACACTAAGTAAACAGGCTGGGTTATTTAGTTTTAAGACAATTGTTTATTTTGATTATATTATTCCTTGGATT
>PVHP010012868.1:23542-42204 GCA_004024765.1 Zapus hudsonius
AAAAAAAAAAAAAAAAAAAACAGGAGGGAGGAAGGAAAGGAAAAATCACAGTACCTGTTCCATAACTTCAGGTGCCATCCAGCAAGGCGTGCCAACAAAGGTCTTTCTCACTTTATTTCTGGTAATATCACCACCAGTTGCTAAAAAAGCACTAACACCAAAATCTGAAATAGAACACAGCATCATTATGGTTTGAACAGGAAATGTCCATACAGGATGGTGAATATAGGTCTTGGCTGCCAGCTGGTGATGGCTCCTTTGGGTTCTGACCTAATTAATGGGTTAATCCCTGGGTATATTCATGATATGATGGCATGTTGAGGAGATGGTTAAAAAGCAGGCAGTGGGGGCCGGGCATGGTAGTGCATGCCTTTAATCTCAGAACTTCGGAGGCAGAATTAGGAGGGAGGATTGCTGTGAGATCCTGGAATTACATAGTGAATTCCAGGTCAGCCTGGGCTAGAGCAAGACCCTATCTGGGAAAACAAACAAGTGAAACATAAAAAAGCAGGCTGTGGGACCTACTTGGAGAAAACAGACCAGCGATCAGGAAAGATATCTTGTCATAGGCTGCACTCTACTTCCTAGCTATCATGAGGTAAATAGCCATTCCTCCTCCGCATGTTTCTGCCACTGTAATAATATATACAGTAATATAATAATATAATTTGGGCCTCACCTCAGGGCTCAAAGTAATGATCCAGCCAACCCTGGACTGGAACAGCTGAAACCAAACCTCTGAGCTAAAATAAACTTTCCTCTAGTAAGCTGTTTCTCAGATATTCTGTCACAAATAAAAAGTCTTACCAACACAGTATTAAAGGCAGAGTGTTATAAATGGACAGGAAATGAACGTAACACTATCATCATCAAATATATAAGTAAGATTAACACCATGACAATTTCTCTCCTTTGTGTTGAACTGTGACTACATTAAGGCACACCTTAGACCCCTTCCTTATCCTAGTCTATGCTATTCCCACAAATCATCGTCTAAGGTTTTGCTCCTTGCTCCAATCTGTTCAACACACCACTATCAGATTCATCCTTTCCCCTTTCTCTCCCTCTCTTTCCATTCCCTTTAACACTTTGATGTCATTCTCTAAATTAATCTTACAGGATGAAATCCAATGTTGGCATTCAAAAAGCTCTGAAAAATCTGGCCCCAGATAAATTAGAATTAGTAATCCTAGTTTCGTAAACTAGTAAAATTTTTTTTCCCAATTTTTAAAAAAGATTTTATTCGTAAGCAAAGAGAAACAGACAAAGAGACAGAGAGTGAGTATAGGCACACCAGGGTCTCCAGTCACTGCAAACGAACTCCAGATGCATGTACCACTTTCTGCATCTGGCTTACATGAGTGCTGGGAATCAAACCTAGGTTCTTAGGATTTGTAGGCAGGCACCTTAACCACTAAGCCATCTTTCCAGCCCTGAGAGGGTTAGACATTTGAAACCAACCCAGATCACAGTCACCTGCTAATCTGAAACCTAAATTTAAAGACAAGAAAACTGAGGGTCACTGGCACTGAATCATGCCAGCAGCAACACCTTCAGGGCACCACAGGTGGATTCTTGTGCATACTGGGGCTCGTTAGCCGGCTCTGACTCTGTACACTGCAAGCATATTGCAAAAGCTGTATCACGTGAGCCAATGACCACTTCTGATGCAACTAAAGAATCTTACACATCACAATGAGACTTTTACACACCTTATGTGATGCCTCTGGTTTTCTATTTCAGTATACTCTACAGGAGGGAAAGATGGGTTTATATGTGAAAATAAACTATGAACAAACGCAGTATAACAAGGATAATTTTAGTATGTAAATTTTTAAATTCAAAGTCCATGCTTGGCATGGTAGTGCACGCCATTAATCCCAGTACTCTGGAGGCAAAAGTAGGAGACGACTGTGAGTTCGAGGCCCCCTTGAGGCTACCTAGTGAATTTCTGATCAGTCTGGGCTAGAGCAAGATTCCTACCTTGAAAAACCAAAAACAAACAAACAAACAAAATCTATGAATTCACTCATCTGAGCATAAGCATTTCTTTACCAGTATGCAAAGCAGGTAGTCTATACAAAATAGATTTTTTTTAAAAAGTGTTAATGGTTCTCAATGCTCTTAACCTGGCATTAGTCTACATTTTTAAAAATTATGCGTGTTCGTTTTACACCAGGGCTTCTAGCCACCACAAATGAACAGCAAGCATTTGAGGCACTGGCTGACACAGGTGGCTTAGGACCGACCAGAACCCAGACTGCAAGCTTTGCAAGCAAATTCTTTAAGCCACTGAGCCTCAGTACCTAGATTTTTTTTTGTTGGTTTTTCAAGGTAGGGTCTTGCTCTAGTCCAGACTGACCTGGAATTCACTATGTAGTCTCAGGGTGGCCTTGAAGTCTCAGCAATCCTCCTACCTCTGCCTCTGAGTGCTGGGATTAAAGGTGTGCGCCCACCACACCCGGCTTAGAATATTTAAATGTTCCATTTGTAACAATAACAACAACAAATATATATTTGAAAATGAACCGAAGAGGGGATTATGATCATGGTATATTTCCCATATGTACGGAGGATGTCAATCATGAACAGAAGAGAAAACCAACATCCAGGGCACTGAGCTCTGCCATGTGCCCGCTGAGCTGGAGCAGTGACTTGCAGGGCTGGGGGAGGGAAGGAGGGAGAAAGCAAAGGCTCAAGCACAAACAAAAGTGTTATTACAACAGACAGAAGGTAGGTAGATACAACTTCAATGCTTACTGAAGGATGACTGGATAAACAAAATGTGACACAGATGCACACACACAATGGAATAATTCAGCCTCAGTAAGTAATGAAATTATGAAAGATACAACCTAGATGAAACTTGAAGACATTGAGCTAAGAAAAATAAGCCAATCATAAAAGGACACATATCGTAATGATTCCACTTATGATATACTTAGAATAGCTGAATTCACACAGATAGATGGTAGTTGTTCAGGGTGGAGAAGAAACGAAAGGGAAATTTTTATCAAGTATGGAGTTTTAATTAAGGAAAAAGAAAAGGCTCTGGAGGTGGATGGTAAGGACTGTAACAGAGTATTAGTTAATGCCACAGAACTAAATGAGAAATTTATATTTTCCCATAAAACCTGTAAATTTTTAAGTTAGTTATGGGACAGTACTGACAAGCTCTGAAGACAGCCTAGACATGGGTAAGGGGAAGAGAGACAGCTAAGATCCTTCCTGGTTTGTGTAGATCACTGGGTGGGTGCTATTCCTGTTGGAAAAAGATACGCATGTTCAGCCTATCACCCTGTATCATGATTAATGATGCTTTTGTATGTAGCTATGGCTGTATTTTTTTTTAAGCAGGGACTCACTTTAGCCTGGGCTAACCTGTAACTTACTCTGTAGCCCAGGCTGGCCTCGCTCACGGCGATCCTCCTACCTCAGCCTCACCTTCATCACTATTCGGTATTCTGCTGTATGTTTGTTCATACACTAGCCTCAGGAAGAGCACCAGGAATGTTGACCTGTAATGATTAAGATCACATTGGGACACAGAAGCATGCATCTTCCACTTTAATAAAATGGTTGTACCGTTTATATTCCCACAACCCAAGTGTAAGTGGGGTTTTTTTCCCTTATTTTACCCACACCAACAATTGGTACTGTCAGAAATATCTGTGGGGCCAATCAGTTGATATGTTCTCTCCAACTTAACATTTAATTACTTGCCACTTAATAAATTATTATACTTATGTTTGGGTATCTTAATTTGAGAAATGCCTGTCATTTTATTTTTTTTATTTTTTTGAAAGAGAGAGTGAGCGCAATAGGGCCTCCTGCCACGGCACTTCAACTCCAGACACATGCCACTTTGTGCATCTGGATTTGTGTGGTTACTAGAGAATTGAACCAGGGCCATCAGGTTTTACAAACAGGCACCTTTAACCACTGGACCATCTCTCCAGCCGCCTGTCTTCACTATACCTTCCTTATCAAGTGTATTAAACATTGTAAATGTGAGCTCTCTGCCAATTATTCATGCTACAAGTTATCTTCTCTACTCAGTGGCTTGCTGATATTTAGTGAAAACTTCCTCTTTTGATGAACAAAATTTGTTAATTTTCTGAGTTCAAATGCACTTTATTTTTAGATAAAAACCTCCACTCCCAATAAATCAAGTAATAAAAGCTCAAGGTGACAGCAGCCCCATTCCTCTAGTCCCGGTGGTGTATGGATTTTAAAGGAGTCAAATTTATGTTAGATAGAGCTTTATGTAACTTGATGAAAATATTCCCTCATCTCAAGAGATAAAGATATGTACCTAACTAAATTAGCTTCTAAAATCTGAAGAAATAATTTAAGGTTTGTGTGACCATTTCCTGATACGCTTGACTCTTACGAGTCTGGAAACAACTGAAGTTGGGAGGCTATGTTTCATCAGCATAAACACCTCTGGCAACACCCTACACTCCAACTCTTTCTTACCCCTTAACTGGAACTGTGAAAGAACAAGCCTGTTCTTAACTAACAAACACTCCACTTCCCCTTGACAAAAGCAACTTCATACTTCCTCTCAATACTATTAAACCCCATGAGAATTCCCGACTGCTTCTGCTTTAAGTGCAAATGTAGTACCGAATGCTACGAGACCCCACAGCAGAAGACCCTAGTGGGGAGAGGGGTGGACAAACGGAAAGCAATGAGCACCAGAATATATCCTGAGAGAATACTGAGTAAGAGAATTGACGAAGGTGGTCCCACAGACTATGAGATGAGATGAAAACACATACTCATCCTTACCTGCAATCTGCACAGAACCATCTTCCCCCAGGAGGATGTTCCCAGCCTTCACATCTCTTCAAGGAAACAGAAGGCACATATCAAAACACATCTGCTCCTTGCAGGAACATACGCTAAGCAGTTGTTTACTGCATTTATAGAACATTGGCAATATTTATTTAAATCTTTTATCTTGCATTAAACAGTATTGAGGCCAATAGTAAACTTTAAAAAAAAAATTAGACACATGAAATCGAAATATTAAACAGAAAAGTACAATAAAGTATAGCTTATTTATGATCCAGAGGACCTAAAATGGTTAAATGTTCTTGACTGGGATGACAGGGACCATCCACCCTCACCAATATCTACTTTTTAAAAAACACTAATTTCTTTTTACTAACAAACAACACAGTGAAAAATCGTGGCTCATTCCCTACTTCTCAGCTTTTTTCTTTTCAAGACAAGATTTCATGTAGCATAGGCTGGTATGAAACTTACTAAGTAGCTGAGGATAACCCTGAACTTCTAACTGCCCTACCTCCCTCCACCTCCCAACTCTCCACCATGCCCAACTCTGATCTCAGGTTTTTAAATCTTTATTTATTTGCATGTCACACACAAGTTGGTGCACCAGAGCAAACAAACACTTGAGCCATTTTCTGGATCCAGGTTATGTGAGTAGGTTGGGAATTAAACTCAGGCCGGCAAGCTCTACAAGCTAAGTGCCTTTAACTACTGGGCTAGCTTCATGTCTCTGAGCATAGTTTTAAAAAATAATCAGCACATGGTTAAAAAGAGGGAGTCTGAGCTTATAGCAAAAAAGACATAAATTGACCAGGCCTGGCTCTATTTTTGTTAACTATATATAACAATACATGATTACACTCACGTTATTTAAAAAAAAAAAACAACGAAACATGTGGTGGAGCACATGTCTTTCTTTCATCCCAGCACTGGGAGGCAGAGGTAGGATGACTGCCATGAATCTGAAGCCACCCAGAGACTACATAGTGAATTCCAGGTCAGCCTGGGCTAGAGCGAGACCCTATCTCAGAAGAACAGAACAAATAACTGAACATGGTCAGGCATAGTGGTACACACCTGTAATTTCCAGCATTCATTAAACCCAAGTAAACAGACTGCAAACTCCAGACCAACATGGGCTATAGATTTTTTTTGAAACTCTTTCTCAAAAAAAAAAAAAAAAACAAGGGCCCAATGTAGTGGTGCCCAGCACTGGAGAGACAGAGGTAGGAGGATCACTAGGAGTTTGAGGTCAGCCGAGCTACAGCCTACAAAAAAGGGCTGAAAAAAATGAATCAATGGTTAAAAGCACTTGCTTATAAGGCCTGACTGCCTGGGCTCAATTCCCCAGCACACACACAAAGCCAGATGCTTAAAGTAGTGTGTGAATCTGGAGTATGTTTACAGTGGCAGATGCCCTGGCATACTCATTCTCTATTTTTCTCTTACACACACACTCTCCTCTCTGATCTCTCTCTGCTAGCAAATAAACAGATATATTTTTTAAAAAGAAAGGAAAACAGCAACTGAAATGCCAACCGAGTGTAAGAGGACACTGGGAAACTAGGTCGTTCCCTCCATGTTGCCCTGACTCCCACTATGTCCCAGATGTTAAGTCAGAAACGAGGAAGAACAACTCCATGATTCATTAGTAGACTACCAGATATAGCCCATTTATGTATACCAATGACTACACAGGATTACAGGGGAAAGCCAGATACAGATTCGTTGTTTTGTTTTTAAGACAGGCACTTAAACTATCTCTCAAAGGAATCAGAGAAATGGCAGAAAATGATATCCTTTGGACCAGGATTTTGCTTAGGGTTAAGTGAAAGACTTGTACAGAAAGGCTATCATATACATCACACTCACTTTCCTATTATTAACATCTTTCATCAGTATTGCACTATTATTATAATTAATGAACCTAGGCCAGGCGTGGTGGCGCACACCTTTAATCCCAGCATTTGGGAGGCAGAGGTAGGAAGAGGATACTTTCAGTTTGAGGCCACCCTGAGACTACATAGTGAATTCCAGGTCAGCCTGGGCTAGAGTGAGACCCTACCTGGGGGGATGAACCCAAAGTCCACAGTCTACCGAAAGAAGCTCCTTAGTTCTCACCTGATGTCTTTCTTTGGCCCAGATCCCATCCATGAGAGCATATTGCCATGTCTCCATGGGCTCCCATTGGCTATGATAGCTTCTCAGACTGTCCTTGCTTTGGGTGGCATTGGCAGTTTGGAGGAATAGGTCTAGTATTTTGTACAATGCTTCTCTACTACAATTCATATGACATTTCTCACACGAATAGACTGGTATTACAGGTTTTTGGAAGGAAAACCACAGAAATGCCGCTTTCTCACATCATATCGAAGGTACCTAGTGCCGACATAATTGAGCCAATGAAACAGACTAGTTTTCACCATCTAGCATTAGGAGCCACTTGGATTTTCAGGCCATAAGTAGATGTCACCTATTCAAGTTACATTCTGTAAATTCTCGTCTTTCAAAACTGAAGAGACAACAATCTGTTTTCCAGTAGAGCCTGAACATTACCCAGCTATTTTTCCTGATCACTTCCCCAGATAGTCAATCCATGTTTCACTTTTGAGACTCAAAATGTAATGTGTAGAGCAGCCTCGAGGAGCAAAGGCAAAGGAATGCCATGGCTCACTGGGTAATCAAAACACCAGTCTGTCCTCACATGCAGCAGGACAAGGGACCTTTCAAAAAAAAGATCTGTAATCAGACACCTGGATGCCAACAGAGTTTTGGGTAAAAGAACTGTTTTCACTCTATCACAAGGAGTATCAAGCAATCCAGCAGCTCCAACAGTTAATATCCTCCACCTAGCTTTACATAGCAGGAATAACAGTGAATTTTGATGTTTACTGCTTACTCTCATTTCCCACAAGTTATTGTTATGCAGGCCCCTAAAACTAAAAAGAATGCCATAGATATGCACGGCTCTGTCATCAGTATGGGACACCAGGTTTTGCTTATAACACTTTTTATTACTCATCAGTAAGTATAGTTGATGGAAAATGTGATACCAATCCTGGATAGGTTCACCAAGTGTGAGGGTTCACCTCTACTTGTCAACTTGACAGGATTTAGACTCACCAAAGAAACAAATCTCTTGGCACACTTATTAGAGATTTTCTTGGGTTGAAGACTCAACCTAACTGTGAGAGGCACCATCCCATGAGCTGAGTTCTTGGACTACATAAAAAGGAGAAAGTGGGGGCTGGAGAGATGGCCTGGTTTCAATTCCCCAGTACACACATAAAGTCAAATGCGAAAAATTTCACATGCATCTGAACAAGTTGCATTTTCAGTGGTAGGAGGCCTCGGTATGCCCATTCATATTCATAATGTCTCTCTCTCCTTGCAAAGAAATAATATATAATATATATATATATTTTTTTTGGGGGGGGGTAGGGTTCGAGGTAGGGTCTCACTGTAGTCCAGGCTGACCTGGAATTCACTATGTAGTCTCAGGGTGGCCTCGAACTCATGGTGATCCTCCTACATGTGCCTCCCGAGTGCTGGGATTAAAGGCATGCGCCACCACGCCCGGCTAAAAAAATGTTTTTAAAAAAGAGAGAAAGCTTGCCAGCTGGGATTTAATTCCCCAGTACTCCTCATAAAGCCAGACACAGAAGTGGCACATGCACCTGGTGTTTGTTTGCAATGGAAGAGTCCCTGGAATACCATATACTCATACAAACACATGCACATGCAAATAATCTTTTAAAAATATTTTATTTATTTATTTGTAAGCAGAGAGAGATTGAGAAGAGAGAATGAGCACATCAGGGCCTCCAGCCACTGCAAACAAACTCCAGATGCATGTGCCACTTCATGCACCTGGCTTTAAGTGAGTACTAGGGAATCAACTAAGGCTTTGCAGGAAAGCTTCTTGACCACTGAGCCATATCTCCAGCCTGCAAATATTTTTAAAGAAGAAAGCCAGCAGAGCATTCAGCATTCATCCTCTCTTTTTCCTCCCTGCTGTGACAAGGCGATGCTAGTTGCTTGCTCCTGTCACATTTTTCCCCTCCCTCACAAAACAAAACAAAAAACCCTGCAAGCCAAAAATAAACCTTTTCCTTTCATAAGCTGTTTCTGGTCAGATACTTTATTCTAGCAATGAGAAGGTAATGGGTACACTTCTTTAATGGGAAAAATATTTGGGTATGTCAGAGAAAAAGCTGAATTTAGCAATATGCCCATCCTAATCAAAATCTCTTAACAGCTGGAAGGCCAGGGAAAACAGAATAGAACATCTACCTGCAGTGACAACTATATGGTAAATTTATGAGAAATAGCAAAATCTACTGAAAATATCTACTGACTGGAAGTCTGGCAACACCCACACACAGTGACACTGTTAACGGAAGCCAAAAGCAGGTCAGCAAGGAAGGATCAACAGGGCCTCCATCACCTTTGGTTACAGTCCAAATTGAGGCAGGCATTCCTGGCTGAAGACATGAACATGCACAGGAGAAGCAGGCCTTTGCCAGCCTCAAGAATGTGCGTAAGAACAGACTTAAAAAGGCCTGGCCAACTTTTTTTGGCTTTTCATGGTAGGGTCTCCCTCTAGGCCAGGCTGACCTGGAATTCTGGCCTGGAACTCACAGCGATCCTCCTACACCTCTACCTCCCAAGTGCTGGGATTAAAGGTGTGTACCACCACACCTGGCTCCCTGGCCAACATTTAAAGCCAAGCAAATTAGAAGACAGCCAGAACTTTGAAAAAATGAATTCTAAAAGTGCTTACCACCTCCTAAGCATGAGAACCTGAGTTGGATCCTTAGAGCCCATATTAAAAAGCAAATGCCAGGTGTTGGGCTTGGAACATGGCTCAATGAATAAACCACTTGCCGCATGGGGCAGAGTACAAGAGTTCAGATCCCCAGAACTCACACTGAAAGTCGTTCTCCTATTAGACTAGACAAGCTAGTCAGAAAGCCCGAGAGATCTTGCTGTCTTCATGTCCCTAGTGTTAGGATTACAGGTGCATGTTGCTATGCCTGGAATTTGTGCATGGGTACTAGGAATCCAAAATTAGGTCCTCAAGCTAGCAAAGCAAGCACTCACCCACTGAACCATCTCCCCAGCCCCTTGACAGTATCTTTTAATGTGTATCTCCTTTGACTTTGTGACTTTCCATAGAAGCTAAATTTTAAAAGAACTAGAAGCAGATAGAGCTCAGTGGCAGAGCACCTACCTAGGACGGACAAGGCCCTGGGTCAAATCCCTAGCACCACAAACATGGATGGCTGGACTCTGTTCTGCTGTGCCCATCTCTCTCCTCTCTTCTCCTCCCCCCTCTTCTCTTTTCTCCTCACAAACAATTATCTTTTAAAGTTATTTTACAGAGAGCTTTTAACAATTGGGAGAAATGTGAAGAAATAAAGTAAACTAAGAAGAGTAATGGACAAGCTAGACGGTGTGTGTGTATACTGGTAATCCCAGCGATGGAATGGCTGAAGCAGGAGAAGTGTGAGCTTCAGAAGAGCCGGGGACAAGACTCTCAAAGGAAAGTTAAAACAAAAGGCTAGGGGATAGCTTCTCACATATGGTACCTGGGTTCAAGCCACAGTGCCACAAAAAGAAAAAGAAAAAAAGAGAAAATTACACAACAGTATTATCTTAAATAGTTTTGGATTCATAAAAGAAAATGTTACCAGTGATGACCTAGTTACCTTTCCTGGTAAGAAATTATTAATTTGTTCTGTTGCTGTATCTGTGTGTGTGTGTGTGTGTGTGTGTGTGTGTGTGTGTGTGTGTGTGTGTGTGTACATATGGGTGTATATGCACAAATGGGAAAATGCAAGTGGAGACCAGAGGTCAACATTGGGTATTTTCTTCAATGGTTCTCCACCGTATTTTTTAAGCATGGTCTCTCACTAAACCAGAAATTACTGCTACTTAGAAAGCCCTGGGGATTCCCCTGTCTCCATTTCCCCAGCATGGGGATTAAAGGCATACACCACCACATCTGGCTTTTACAAGGGTGCTAAGAATCCAAACTCAGCTCAGGTCCTCTGTTGATTTAGTTTGGGTTTGTTTTTCTTCAGAGCCTCACTCTCACTCTAGCCTAAACTGACTTGAAACTTATTCTGTGGCTGGTCTTGAACTCATGGTGATCCTACCTCAGCCTTCCAAGTGCTGGAATTAAAGCATGAGCCACCAAGCCTGGATTGAACTCGGGTTCTCATGACAAACACTTTACCCACTGAGCCATCTCTGTCCAGGCCCTGTATTTTCATATTTTCTAATTTTACTAAAGAACCTGTTATTAATATTATGAACTATCTAATTCAAGCTATAACTATAACATACTGAAGTAGCATCACAAAGAGCCATGACAACAGTACTCGGGTATGTAACTACTATAATAAAGAGCTGGGACAGCTCTGCACAACCACCACTGTCATCCACCAAAGCCAGGTCAAGCTCTTTCCGCACCTGTGAATCTGCCCATTTTTATGCAGGTACTCCAGGCCTTCTAAGACTTCTCGGAGGATTGTAGCTATGGTTGGTTCATCCAGAACGCCACTCTTGTGTTCCCCTTTTGCCACAATATGCTTAATAATATCCAGAACAGAACCTGAAAACAGAAAACACAGTACAATAAGAATCTTAACTCACTCAATATACTTCAGATCCATTGCAGAATCAAAAGATATTTGAACCTGGTAATCAATACTCAAGTTATCGTTTCAACATCTCCTTTAGACCCTGATAAGAAGCTAGAAGGGGCAGTGGTGGATTTTAAGCACTTCTAGAGAACCTCTGAGAGAGAACTATGCTAATGAGAACACTCAATATTAAGAAATCACAAACTAAAGTAGGCTCCCACACCACAGTAGAGCAAGTTTTATGACCAAGAATATAAAAACATAGCTGGAATCCAGGTCAAATCAGGAAAAAACACTTGGGAAGTTCACACTTAAGGGATGAAATTTTCAGGATGATAAATTATAGAAATAAAATGGTAAGATAAAGACAAATGTGAAAAGAATGACCCCAGCTGGCTTATCAATCCTGCTCTTCCAGCAATGGGAAATGACACTCTCGTTACAGGATGAGAAGCGAGGAGAAAAGACTCCTCCTGTACAGTAACGAAAGCTACCAAGTGCCAACCGCCAAAACTGACAATTATATTAGGAAAAGAAAAAAGAAAGCTTGGCAGAAATTTTTTTTTTTTTTTTTTTTTGAGGCAGGGTCTCATTCTAGCCTAGGTTGATCTGGAACTTACTCTGTAGACCAGGCCAGCCTCAAACTCACAATGTTCCTCCTACCTCTCAAATAATGGGATTACAGCCAGGAGCCACTGAGCTGACTTTTGGCAGAGATTCGTAAGAGTTGGCCCTGAAGATCACAGAGCCAAAACAGTGTCCAATACTAGAAGCTGGACCAAGAAGTCTGGACTGCAATGACTATTGGGAAAATTCAATGCCCATGTACTGATACCAAAACCTTAATAACCAAGACTAAAATCAAAACCACCACTCATTTACAATGTGCCCAACTTACACTTTTACCTCGCTCACTCACAAAGAGGAAGTAGTTTCAAATATATAGAAAGTAGTCAACAGGAAGGCTGGGGGTATAGCTCGGTGACAGACCACCCTAAGATAAATACCCTAGACCAAAATGCAAAAATAAAACAAAACAAAAGACAAGATTATTTGACACAAGTTAATTTTAGCTCCCACTTAAAAAATCCAATGATTTGGGCTGGAGAGATGGCTCAGTGGTTAAAATGCTTGCTACAAAGCAGAAGGACCTGAGTTCAATTCCCTAGTAGCCATGCAAAGCCAGATGCACAAGGTGGCGCATGTATCTGGAGTTCTTTTGCAGTGGCTGAAGGACCTGGCATGCGTATTCTCTCTATGCATGTCCCTTTCTCACTCTCTCAAATAAATAAATAAATTTTTTTTTAATCCAATGATTTGATCTAGTTGTGGTGGTGTATGCCTCTAATCCTAGCATTGGGAGGTGGAGACAGAAAGATCAGGAGTTCAAGGTCATCCTCACCTGCATAGAATTTGAAGCCATCCTGGGCTACAAGAGACATGGCCACCCCCCCCACCCCCCCCAAAAAAAATCAATGACTTAATAAGCTTGATTTTTAAAGAGAAATTAAGCCAAAATGAAAAATTAAAAAAAAAGGGAATGAGATAAAATGGAGAAGGATAGCAACAATGGTCTAGGAAAAAAACCAAAAACCTAGATGACCCAACTAAAAACTAAAGAGAAGAAGGGACATCAGAGAAGGTTCTAGGAGCACATCCTATATTATGCCCTCAAGCACAATCCGGAAGAAATCCTCTTCTGGGATAATCAGTTCCTCAGCTTTAACACGAATGACTTGGGAAGCTAATAGATGACTTGACAATGTGGACTCAGACCATACAGACTGTCAACCCAGAGATCTGAGCACGAGAACTTTCCTTTTAAAAGACATTTTAACAATCTATGATACTTCCATGAAGAGGTCCGTTAAAATCCAAGCACTACAAAAATGTTTAATAAAGTTGGGGGGGGCTGGAGAGATGACTTAGTGTTTAAGGGGATTGTTTGTGAACACATTGCTATATGGCACAGACAAGAAGTGCCCATCTGTGCAATAGTGGTACTCAACCTAGGTGGGTAGTCAACAACTGGCTAATTGGCTATGAGATCCGTTCAATGGCAGGGAACCCCTGACTGGTACAGGAACCCAAGGCAACCTTGAATGGGGACCAAGAACCCGATCTCTGTGGGGAAGTCCTCACTAACCATAGGTCCTCAGAAAGGCTACACCCTTCAAATGCTCACCAAACTAGCAATATTTGTCTCAACTGACCAATAATGATCTCACTCTCCTGGAGATTCTGTTTCTATTTTTCAGAAATCAACAAGAACTGTGGACAACTGAACTCCACCAAGTGGACCTGAGTTGACGGGGCACCCAAGCAGGAGATGAACCACCCCAAACTCACCATTTAGAGCCCTAATGCAACCTCTAAGTAGGATGATGAGCCAAAGAGACTTTCCCACATCAAGGCAGATATCCTAGTATCCTAGGGAAGGACAATGGAGAGAGGCACCAAGGGTGCCCAAAATTGTCCAAAACACAAATTCAGAGACTCTTAAAAACCTAATAACTATGCAAAATTTGAACTCACCCACCATGACTCAGGGAAATTTGTAGAAGAGGTGGCAGAAAGAATATAAGAGCCATGGGAGGGGAGAACATCTAATGCATAATTATCATCCTGGTTTCAATGTTTTCTCTAATAACTTATTATATGGAGCATATTGTTAATATATATAATTTTATTCCAATTAAAAAAAAAAAACGTTTAAAAAAGGGGTGCTTGCTTGTAAAGCCTGATGGCCCAGATTCCATTCCCCAGTACCCACCTAAAGCCAGATACACAAAGTAGTGCTAGTGTCTGGAGTTCATTTGCAATGGCAAGAAGCCCTACCCTGATGTGCCCGTTCAATCTCTCTCTCTCTCTCTCTCTCTCTCTCTCTCTCTCTCTCTCTCTCTCTCTCTCTCAAATAAAAAATATATATCTTTTTTTAAAATCCAAGCAATTGAGGCTGAGGGTATAGCTCAGTTAGTAGAGTCCTTGACTAGCAGGCACAAAGCCCTGGGTGCCATGCCTAGCACTTGAGAGGTGAAAGCAGGAGGATCAGAAGTTCAAGGTCATCCTTGATACATGAGGAGTTAGAGGCCAGCCCAAGTTATAAGAGATGCCTGTTGTAGTTAACTTCTCATTACTGGCAGAAAGAACCCAACCAAAAGCAGCTTGTGGAGGAAATGGGTTTATTTTGGCTTACAGACTAGAGGGGAAGCTCCATGATGGCAGGGGAAATGATGGCATGAGCAGAGGCTTGGACATCACCTCCAACCTGACATCGGGTGCACAACAGTAACAGGAGAGTGCGCCAAACACTGGCAAGGGGAAGCTGGCTATGACACCCTAGAGCCCATCCACAACAACACATCTCTAACAAGGTTCCAATTCCCACATTGACATCAGCTGGGGATCGGGCAACCAGAACACATAAGTTTATGGGGGACACCTGAATCAAAGCACCACAATGCCCCTTTCAAAAAAAAAAGATACTTTTAGTAAGCAAATAAAATCCAAGCATTTCTCAAAATAAAAGTAAGTAAAATACCAGAATATAAGAGTTGGTGAAAGTTTTGTAACAAAGCAAAAAGTTAAAAATATGTTCCCAAACTGGGCATAGTGGCACACACCTTTAATCCCAATACCTGGAAGGCAGAGATAGGAAGATTGCTGTGAGTTTGAGGCCAACCTGAAACTGCATAGTAAATTCTAGGTCAGCCTGGGCTAGAGACCCTACACCTCGAAAAAAAAATCAAATTTTATATATGTTTGTGTCAATTTATATTTCCCAAAAAAAACACCTCCTGTGTAGCTTCAAAGCCATTTGCACAGAACATTAGAATAACAATGCAAATCTTCTAAATGGCAAAGAAATGATGCAGCCAGCTCCTGACTTAAAGATACTTGTTAAACTTGGCAAGAGCTCAATGAAATGAGTTAATCTATATGACTTTCCTATTTAAAAGAAAAAAAAAACACGCTTTTTGAATACAAAAGTATTTGATCTTCTATTTTAGTTATTACGATCTATGATTTTTTTCAGAGCTAGGGATTGAACCCAGGGCCTTTTCCACAATAGACATGCACTCAACCACTGAGCTGTGTCCCCAACATCTAATTACAACTATCTCTACTAAGATGAGTTTTTTTTGTTCGTTTTGTTTTGAGGTAAGGTCTCACTCTAGCCCAGGCTGACCTGGAATTCACTATATAGTCTCAGTCTTAAATTCATGATGATCCTTCTACCTCAGCCTCCTGAGTGCTGGGATATTTTGTTTGTTTTTGTTTTTCAAGGTAGGGTCACACTCTAGCCCAGGCTGACCTGAAATTTACTATGTAGTCTCAGGGTGGCCTCAAACTCATGGCAATCCTCCTACCACTGCTTCCCAAGTGCTGGGACTAAAAGCATGCACCACCACACCCAGTATTTTTTTAAATATTTTATCTACTTATTTGTCAAGAGAAAGAGGCAGAGAGAGAAAGACAGAGACAAAGACAGAGAGACAGAGAGAGAGAGAATGGGTGTACCAGGGTCTCTAACCACTGCAAACAAACTCAACGCATGCTCCACAATGTGCATCTGGCTTTACATGGGAATTGAATCCAGATCATTAAGCTTTGCAGGCGAGCACCTTAAATGCTGAGTCATCTCTCCAGTCCTACTAAGATGGTTTTAATCAATCTTTCACCCTGTGGACTTTTTGTGTCTTCCTGAATCGTTGGGGTTTCAAAGAAACTTAGCTGAGTATTCCACTGCCACCAATACATATTGCCAAAGCTTGAAACTCATTATCACTGACTAAACATGCAGCACTGTGCACAGATCCACCTGGATTTCTAGAGCTCTTACACTAACTGCGATGTGAAACCAGGAAACTGAACCATCTACTACTGAGACCACAAGTGTTAAGAGATCAGAGGGCTAATAAAGCCCCACATTCATCTCAAGGTTTTAATTTAAAAAGGTAAGACCGATCGTAAGAAAGTGCCATGAAATGATAACATCAACATACTTAAACTAATTTTAATCATCAATGGCGGTTTAGGAATGTCAGTTTCAAGCTGGCTGTGGGGGCGCACACCTTTGATCCCGGCACTCTGGAGGCAGAGGTAGGAGGATCACTGTGACTTGAGGCCTGGTGACTGAGTGAGCTCCAGGTCAGCCTGGGCTAGAGAGAGACTGCTACAGAAACAAAACAAAACATAAAGAATGTCAGTTTCTAGTTACTGAAATTCTTCATCAAAAAACAAAACAAAAAGCCGGGCGAGGTGGCGCACGCCTTTAATCCCAGCACTCAGCACTCAGGAGGCAGAGGTAAGAGGACTGCCGTGAGTTCAAGGCCACCCTGAGACTACATAGTGAATTCCAGGTCAGCCTGGACTAGAGTGAGACCCTACCTCAAAAACCAAAAAAAAAAAAAAAAAAAAAAATTCTGTATCAGTTAATCAAATATATGCTTTTCGCCAGGTGGTGCACGCCTTTAATCCCAGCACTCAGGAGGACGAGGTAGGAGGATCACTATGAGTTCAAGGCCACCCTGAGACTACATAGTGAGTTCTAAGTGTGGTGGTTTGATTCAGGTGTCCCCCATAAACTCATGTGTTCTGAATGCTAGGTCCCCAGCTGGTGGCAATTTGGGAACTGGAGCCTCCTGGAGGTGGTGTAATGTTGGGGGTGGGCTCCCCTTGCCAGTGGTCGGCACACCTTCCTGCCATTGTTTGCCCCCTACTGCGGCAGAGGTGATGTCCAGTCTGCTCATGCCATCATTTCTCCTCCAGTCTATAAGTCAAAATCAGTCCTTGCCTCCACAAATTGCTTCTGGCTGGATGTTTGTCACAGCAAGGAGAAACGACTGCAGCACCAGGCCAGCCTGGACTAGAGCGAGACCCTACCTCGAAAAATGGAACAACCCAAAAATGCTTTTGTTTTAAATATTTTGGCTGATGAAGTTTATGTGAAATATACTAATTTCTGAGTTACTTTGTTTCTTTTTGCTATATATATGCAGTGCAGGGTGGCCTGGAATTTGCTATATATAGCTCAGGCTATTTTTTGAGGTAGGGTTTCGCTCTAGCCCAGGCTGAACAAGAATTAACTATGTAGTCTCAGGGTGGCCTTGAACTCATGCCTCTTGAGTGTTGGGATTAAAGATGTGCGCCACCATGCCCGGCTTCAGGCTGGCCTTGAACTTGTGATCACCCTGTGTCTTGAGTGCTAGGATTGTAGGCATGCACCATCATGCCCAGCTTCGTATTTCTGTGATCTGTGGTAAGGTATGTTTGGTCCTTTTCTCTTATCCTCTGCTCTGGCCCATGGCTTCTCCAGACTCACCACACTCACCCATTCAGATCCCAAGAATAAATTCTCTCTCCAAGAATCATTTCTCCTGGCCTTCCCCTGCCACTGTCCCCACAACCATTTCCCCTGGCTGGTGATTTATTCCTCAGTTTGCAGCAGGACAACCTCTGCAGTAAGAAGCCTGTGCTAATCCAAGTGCAACCACCTCAAAAATTCCCCCTCAAAAAGGGGAGGCTCTCCTGAACTTTTTCCCATGACGCTTGGTGCTTCCTCATGTCTATGATGGTCAACTTGACTGGATTTTCAATCACCAAGAAGTCTGGTGAGGGACCCCGCCGTAGGTGTGTCTGTAAGGGTGCTTCCAGAGAGGGTTAACTGAAAGAGAAAGGACACCCTGAATGTAGGTAATGTACTAGGGGTTCAGGAGTCGGAATGAAAGAGGTACAGCAGAGCGCTGGCCTTACTCTTCCTTGGCTTCTGGATCCCCACGATGAGAACCACTCTTTTCCAGCACACATTTCCCACCAGAACAGACTGAGCGCTCTAAAACCACGAGCCAAAATAATTCTCTCCTCCCTTAACTTGTATGACTCAAAAAAAAAAAAAAATTGTGGAGGATCCATATGGAACCCTGCAGAGAAGGACGGGATGGGCAGAGGACCCATAGCCACAGCCTTTCAACCAACTCAGGATAAGCCAAATGTGTTTGTGTTTTTCAGGATACAACGAGAGAGCTGTGGCCCATCTAACCTTACCAACCAACTGTAGGCTGATGGATGAGATCCTGACAAGAGAGGAGCCACCACAGTCATATCAGGGAGGATCCATAGGGAACTCAGCAGACAATGAATGATGAACAAGGGACCTATAACCACAGTCATTCAATCAACACAGGATAGGCCATTGAGACAGAAACCAGG
>PVHP010012869.1:0-42072 GCA_004024765.1 Zapus hudsonius
TGCATTTATTTTTAAATATGTTTAGCCAGTAAACTAAGACTAAATGGAATTTGATGAATTTAAACTTTGTTCAAGTGGAGAAAACTTCCTCCCATAAATAGAAGACACCTTTTATTTCAGGGAGAAATATTAGACATTTTACTTTTAAAAGCTGTAGCAAACCTACTATTGTTTGGCTAATCAGACATTTTGCGTCCATCAAACAACCTCAAATGCTGCTGTTTTAGGCTCACAGTCGTGCTCCTCGCCCATCTGCTCCCAGGAGCTTCTCGTCACAGAGGGCACTGACTACAGGGAAGACCAGGACTCCTCAAAGTGCTGAGAAGAAGCAACAGTTAAACGTTCAACACCAAATAAGGCATTTCTGTCACAGCCACCAAGCTTCAAGGGAAATTTTGGAAGAGGTGGCAGAAAGGACATTAAGAGGCAGAGAATGGGGAGGAGTGTTTTGGAACACGGAATAGTAGAGAGGCTGGTGGGAGAGAAGAGAAGGCTCAGTAGAAAGGTCAGAGGGGGCTATGATTAGAATACATTTTATATATAAAAATGTCAATAAAAATACTAATGAGAAAAAAAATTAAAAATCTGTAACAAGAATACCACCATCCTGGGGCTGGAGAGATGGTTTAGCAGTTAAGGTGCTTGCCTGCAAAGCCTAACAACACAGATCTAATTCCCTGGTACCAATGTAAGCCAGATGCACAAAGCAGTGCGTGCATGGATCTCAAGTTCTTTGCAGAGGCTAGAGAGCCTAGTGTGCCATATTCATTCTCTCTCTCTCCTCTCTCTCTCTCTCTCTCTCTCTCTCCACACACATAATCTGCTTGCAAATAAAGTTTTTAAAAATACCACCATCCTCAATGTCACCAATTCTAACCAATGTGACATAAAGACAGGTGACCCAAGCAATAAGACAAAATCAAAGACACATCCATCAAGGGAAAAAGTAACCTGCTATAAGTTGTGTATGAATGCCAGAAGCAGACAGAAACGCTCTCTCAAAATATTTAAAATGAATGAGATTTATTAAAAGTTCATCCATCATTCAACAAAACCTCGCTGAACAACTACCTTAAGTGAAGTATTAGGGGACTGAGAAGATGGCTTAGTGGTTAAAGGCACTTGCTTACAAAGCCTGCTGTCCCGGGTTCAATTCCCCAGCCACCTATGAAAAGCCAGTCAGGCATTCATATGCAATGGTAAGACATCACAGTATATGTGTACATGTGCACACATACAAAATAAAAAGGTTTGAAACGTTTTTAAATAGTGCTGAAGAGATGGTTCAGCAGTTAAAGGCACTTGCTTGCAAAGCATGATGTCTGGGTTCAATTCCCCGGTACCCACATAAAGTCAGATGGATAAAGTGGAGTATGCATCTAGAATTCATTTGCAGTGGCCAAGAGGGCCTATTCTCACTCTCTCTCCCCCTCCCTCCCTCTCTGCTTGCAAATAAATAAATAAATAAATTTTTTTAAAGTTAAGTATTACTCTGAATGTTAGAAATACAGTCATAAACAAAACAGGCTAAAATCTCTTACTCCAGAGCTTGTAATCTAGGGAAGGAAACACAATCAACAACTGAGAAATCACGTACTAGGTTAGAAAGTCCCAAGTTCAGAGAAAATAAAGTAGGAAAGTGGATTGATGATTGGGCCAACAGGAGAGGGAATGGTTTAGCAACCTAACAGCATTTCTACAGCCTTACAAAGTCTTAGTGAACAGAATCAGGGCTCCATTTGTAATACAACCAAATGAATCTTACCATAAAGAAAAGCTACTAAAAATGTGCATGGCTTTTTTGAAATATGTCTGCAACGCTACTGGGAAACATAATCCATGGGCAAATGCTGGCCATTTGTTCTTTTGCTTTTCAGCCCGGCTTCTTCGGTCATTTCTGCTGGATGTCATAAGCACCCGGCTGGATATTCTGTTATTATTTTGCTCTTTGATTTGAATTCTTTTACTTCTGCTTGCTATGTACTGACTGCATCATATCACACCCAGACAGGACCTTCATACACTAGCATGAAACATGGAGCTGACAGAACGAGCCGACAGGGAGCAGGGGCATAGATTGGCTCACAGTTTCAGAGATTTCAGCCATACACCTTGCACCTGCTGATTCTGGGTCCATAGTGAGACAGAACATTGTGGCAGTCAGGGCAGGTGGTGGAGGAGACGAGGATAGGACCAGGGACCTAGGTATATCTTCCTGGGACCTACTTCCACATCCTAAAGTTTCCAGAACCTTCCAACATAGTACCATCTGCCAGGGACAAAGCATTTGACCCATATGCTGTGAAGACACTCATATTCAGACCCAAACTCCTGACAAGCTGATTTGGAAATGAAACGTAAGGCACTAGGAAAAATCAAGACCCTCTTGAAGCAAGAGGAAGGACAGGTTGTGTCAGCTGTTATGTTCTTCAATGATGCCACAGTGATTTCTACCATGGAGCACTGAATCGGGAGACATGTCACCAATGGAGTGGCCAGGAACGCTCAGAAACCCACTCCTTACAAGTACAGAAGTGCACTTAATGAGAAGGAGAAGCTGCCACGAGTGTGGATGGATTTTCTAACAGTGGTATTACAGTGACTAGACAGCCAGTGAGGAGTCTTTATTTCACACACATATAAAAATCAGTCGTTGGAGGGTGGTAGACCTAACTATGAACGACAAAATAATAAGACTGTAATGGGAAATTTTCTTCATGACCCTGGCTACAGAAAGATTTTTTTTTCAATACAGGCAAAACCACTAATCACAGAGAAAAAGAAAAAGAGTTCTTATAAGTAATTAATTGCCCTTGCTTTCAAAGCCTGCAGGCAGGCCCACATTCAATTCCCCAGCACCCGTGTAAAGCTGGATTCAAAAAGTGACCCAAGCAACTAGCATTCATTTTCAGTGGTAACAGGCCCTGGAGTGCCAACACATATGCACAAATAAATATAATTTTTTAAAAATTAAAATAAAAAAACAGCCGGGTGTGGTGGTACATGTCTTTAATCCCAGCATTTGGGAGGCCAAGGTAGGAGGATCACCCTGAGTTCAAGGCCAACCTGAGACTACATAGTGAATTCCAGGCTAGCCTGGGCCTAGAAGCAGACCCTACCTCAAAAACCAAAAGCAAAACAAAGAAATAAAACAAGAAAAAGAAAGAAAGGGGGAACAGCTTTTTTTGGGGGGGACAAGGCTATCAGTACAGATGGCAGAGCAGACATGGGCTTCAGACCACCATGAAGGAGATGTTAAGCACAGCCCCGAACCACCCACCTTAGACCCTCTGCATCCATAAGAAAACCAGCTTCATCCAGGCTTGCTTTAGTCCCTGGCAGGCTTCTGTTCCTTGAAGCTAAACCAAATCCTAATTTCTTCAAGGGAAAAGCTGGACTCAGGGGCTGGGTAGATGACTCCATGGTTAAAGGTGCTTGCTTGCAAAGCCTGCCAGCCTGGACTGAGCCCGGTTTGATTCCCCAGTACCCATGAAAAGCCAGATGCACAAAGTGGCACATGCATCTGGAGTTTGTTTGCAGCAGAAAGAGGCCCTGGCATACCCATCATTTTCTCTCTGAATGAAAATAAAAAATATATTTAAAAATTAAAATGATAAAGAAAAGAGTTGGACTCAATATAGTTCACACCTAGCAAGCATCTAATATACATGAGGTCAGTGATTGGTTCCAGAGACTGCAAGTAAACAGAGGGCTGAGGAAAGAGATGTCATGCCAGAGATCAGACAGAATTCAGGCCATTATGATCCACACAATTAGACAAAGTCAATCTATGTCCTGGAAGAACTTAGGTCACCTGCCAAGTTTGGGGAGAAATGGCTAAGGCTGCAGGTTCCCTTGTCCTATGAAAGGGTTATATCAGAATCACTGGCAAAATAGATAAATAAATAAATCAGAAATGTCTTTATTAAAATTGGGCTTACAGACTAATTCTGCTAAAGAAGCCCTTTCAAATGTCCCTGGTGCCTGAGCAGAGTCAGACCAGAATCCCCAAAGATTTCCTTTCTCGGATCTGAGTCTCATTTAGCTTTCTGTGTGGAGCACCCCGTCTCGAGGGGAGCACCATGCGGGCAGTCAGGATGGGTCACATTCGTTTCCCAAATCAGACCGAGCCCACATTATTTTAAAGTGAGCTATGAAGCAAATCTGAGTTGTTTTTAAATATATAAATCCAATAAGCCAGTTGGACTGGACTCAGGACTAAACCTGTATCTTTTCTAGAATTATTCAACCAGAAAATCAAAAGATTCCCTAAATGGAATCTGAAATGAATCTTATGGTCACTGCATTCAGTTAAGTCCTTGGATCTTGGGAGGGAGGAGAGGGGGGGATGGGGAGCTTGGGGATGGGGAGGGGTAAAGAAGGCTAAGAGCTATGTGGGTGGTGGAAGGTTTTGTGAGCCTGATTGGGTCTGGAATGTAAAACAAAACCTTGTTAGTGACCTGTCACACGCGCACAAGCTCTGTCTGCAGTCAGTCAGGCCATGTGGCCATCAAAGGGGAAGATGACCTACTTTGCATTTGCTGGTAATCAGCCACGCAGACATCAGCCATGGGCAGGCGGGAAGGAGGCAGAGTTGGGCCTTACCATCCTTCTCCCCAGGAAGGGCAGCCGACCTGACAGGGATGATTTGTTACACAGAGAATGCATGTTTTCTTTTAGAAACATACACCCAGGGCATAACAAAGAAAGCCTGTGCCTTTCCAAAGAGTCTACAGTAGTCACAGCTCTTGATCAAGGGGAGGATTCAATGGCCCAGACACCTTGGCGCACAAAGAAATGTATTGTCATGTAAATGGTCCTTCTTTCTCAGGCAAGCCAGAGCTTTTCAAAAGCATCACAGAGGAACAAATGGCTTCTGAAAGTCCAAAGACAGAACTGAAACAAGGCAGTGTGGCAGGCGCTTGCAGAGCTGTCTAAAAGCAGAACTACCTGAATCATGCAGTGCCAGGGTCTTGGAAGGAGGCCAAGGGGCAGCACCCCCCACCCACATACACCCCAGCTACCAAAGCCATAATGCTCTTGGGTCCAGGACTGAAGCTCTAATGACTTCAGTGTTTGTGATGCACTGAGCACCCACCATGAATACAGGGATGGATTTGTATCAAGCCTTCTACTATGCTGAGTGCTCAGGGTGGGATGGGGGAAGTCACTTTCCTCTAAAAGCCTGTCCTCCTGCAGGGATGGCCAGGCAGGGATGGTTGAGGCCTAAAACTGTTTGGCCCCTGTATTAGATTTCTCCAAAGAAATAGAACTGATAAATACACACACACACACACACACACACACACACACACACACACACACACACGGATTTATTAAACCAGCTCACAAGGGCTGGAGAGAATGCTCAGTGGTTAAGGTGCTTACATGCAAAGCCTAATGACTCAGGTTCACTTCTCCAATACCTATGTAAAACCAGTAGTACATGCATCTGGAGCTTGTTTGCAATGGCTGGAGGCCCTGGTACACCATTCTCTCTCTCTCTCTCTCTCTCTCTCTCTCTCTCTCTCTCTCTCTCTCTCTCTCTCTCTCTCCCTCTCTCTCCGTGTGTGTGTGTGTGTGTGTGTGTGTGTGTGTGTGTGTGTGCGCACGCTTGCAAATAAATAAAAACGTTCTTTTAAAAAATCAGCTCACAAGATACTGGCTGGACAGTCCAACCACAGCCATCTACAGACCAGAAAACTGAAGGATTCAACAGCACCTCAGTCTGCGAGGCCAAGTGAACAGCAGCAGCAGCAGCAGTAGCCGCCAGGGTAACCAGGCACCAACCATCTACCACCAGCATCAAGAATCATCACCAGCGGGCAGACAAGAGAAGCAAAGCCCTGATGGTTCCTGGAGCGTCCTTGTACACAGTGCCCAGCAGAAGGGCCCCCACTGGAAAGGAAGGACTTCCTGCTCAAGTAATCTTTCCCGAAAACACCTCTCAGACCCGCCCAAGAGGACAGCTCTCACTCCATTCCTAGTTTGGTCAAGTTAACAACAATCTCAACCATCACAACTTGACACCAGACAACCTCTCCTTCTGTCATGCTTAGTTTTTAATAATCAATGATTTAACTGCAGATTTAACAACACAACTGCTGATGTCATCCCAATCCATACTAATCACAGAGAACCAAGAATTAAACAAAGACATCTGAACATTTGTGCACATAGGCACAGACATTCTTCATAAATAGGACAGAAACACTCACAGCAATGATAATCCTCATTTCTAGAACTGGTCATGTGGTCTTAGCTGATATTTCTAACGACCTTCTTCTACTACCCATTCTGTGTAGCCTCCACCCTCAGCAAGCACCTTAGCAGGTCTTGGTTCTTTACCTGGAGGGTCACAAGGCTGTTTCGAGTCTCTCTGAATCAGTGTCACTGCCAATCCAGCATCGATTGGGCCCTGAAAGATCTGCTCTTTCCTTTTTCGGAATGTTCATTTACACTAGCAAAAGGCTGTAGGCCCCCTTGGAGAAGGATGGGAGAAAGACTAAGACTTTTGAAATGGAGGCTGGAGGGATGGCTCAGTGGTTAAAGTGCTTACCTACAAAGTCAAATGACCCAAGTTCAATTTCCTAGTACCCAGGTATAAAGTCCAATGTACAAAGGGGTGCATGCATCTGAGTCTGTTTGCAGAGGCTGAAGACCATGGCACACCCATTCTGTCTGTCTCTCTTCTATCTCTCTCTGCTTAGAAATAAAAATATTAAAAAAAAAACTTTTGGAATGGAAGGAGGGGCCTTCCTCAAGGGCATATGGCCTCCTCTTCATTCAAAAGGCTCTGGTCCATATACTGTCTCAAATCTGCAAACTGGTTAAGAGAGCATGATTCTTTGTGGCCACTTGCTCTGGAACTTTTCTGCTTCTACAGATCAAGCAGGAACTTAGGTTGCTCCCAACCCATTTCCCTTCTGGGAACACCATGATGCATCAGCCAGGACCAAACTACACAAGTCATCATGAGCATTTTTGTCTATGCTCTCCACCACGGTAAACATGCTTGCCTTGCCTCTGGGGATTCAGTGCTGCCATTTGGCCCTTGTTCCTCAGGGATCCAGTTACACACACTGCATACAAGTCATCTAATTAGGCCCTCATGGCCCCCGCTTTGAGGACTGCATTAGAGAGAAGACCTAAGACTGAGCTCTTCGGGTACAGGGTGCTCCCCTCACAAACCTGTGTCTTACAGTGTCAGTGAAGGGAACATCTCCCGGACCATCCCACTGTGGAAGACAAGGTTTTACAAGGCAAGTGCACTCCCGTGTTCCGATCACCCTGCGCCTTTGAATCCCTTCATCAACGTTAAGTCAGGGGACATCAAGCAGCTATGGTTCACTCACAGCAGGCCATCTTGTGGCCAGATTTCAGCCAACCAATCAAATAAACTTTTGGAACCTTTTTAAATTGTGCAAGCTGCATTATTAAACCTATAATCTGTGCGCAATGGGCCCATTTTGATAAATTCAGCCCGATCTAATTTTATATTCCTTCTTCCATCATCCCATAACCTTAACATTTATTCCCACACACATTCCCCAGACCTCTACTTGAATGAGTTAGAAAACTCTTGATGTTCTTTAGGGGATTATCTCACCTCTTCTCTGGGTCCCATTTTCGACCTCACCTCTAGGGGCCTGCTTGGCCTTAAGTCTGGTTAAGGGTCTAGAGGCGAAGCTGGGTGGCAACGAGGGCCACCAGCACTGTCTTGCTTGGTATCATATTGTTTCTAGAGACAATCTGCCATACTTCCCTCAGCCAAGAGTGGAGCAGGGACTGTGGACACCTGCCGCTAAATTTACGAGGCTACTTCCTCAGGCAAAATAAATTCATGAGAATCAGAGAGTCCAGCTGTTCAGCATTGCCAGGATCTTCCCACGCATGACCATCTCGGGCTACAGGATCCCACTCTCTCCCAATCAGCGCCCTCACCTTAACTGCCTGCACCTGTGGGAGCTGGGCCCCAACCTGTGTTTTCCACCAGCCAATCTTATAATGAGGGCTTGAGTTTGGTTTTGTGCAACTTGAGCCCGTGGCTTCTCACGAGAGAAGCGTCTTCCAGGGCACACTTAGAAACCCTTAATGACACCTCAAGCTGGGGACTCTCATCTCTGCTTCTCTTACTCTTTTCTCTTGTTACTTCATCCAGAGATGCTAGAAGCAACATGCCCACACCCTTAGATTTCTGCCTGTTCCGCAAAGATTCAGAAACCTTATGCGCAGAGTCACTAAAGTCCTTGCTCCTCACCAGAGAACTCCACTGTGCTCTGGAAATAGTTCACACCAGAGATCATCGGGGCTCTCCTTGCTGCCAGGAGGGTCTCTGCTTGCTAGAGTTGGAGAGCCTGCTCCTCATACCACCAAGACCACTAGAGAAATTCATCCTTACAATTCCGTTTCTCCAGAACCACTCCTGGTACCATCGTCTCTCTTAGCCAGGGTTCTCTACAGCAACAGAACTGATAGAAAATAAATATACATATGGAGAGAGCTTATTAAATCAGCTTACAAGATGCAGGTGGGGTCATCTGTCCAACCACAGCTGTCTGTCTGTCCGCAGACCAGAAGGCATGAGAAGCCGGCAGTGGCTCAGTCTGGACCCGGTACCGCTGGGCACAGAGGGTCACCACCTGGCTTCTTTCTCCTGTCTTCCCTTATACAGTCCCCACCGGAAGGGCTGCCCGCTTGGGAGGAAGGACTTCCTGCTAGGCTGATGGGCCTGGACCGCCCAGAGGCACATCCCTCCCTGGGTTCCTCCTCAGGTCAAGTTCACGGCCCCATCTTCCCCTGTGGTCCTGGCTCTGAGGCCTGAGGCAGGATGACCAAGGATGCACCCTGCCTTGTAGAGTCAGAACCTGCAGCAGCCTTTGTAGGAACAATTCAGGGGAGAGAATGGAAGCTGAGTCTCATATCCTGCCCTGGTGGACAGGACATTCAGAATGTCCTAAGAAGGACCTAAGATTATGTCCAGACAGAAGCTTTCTAAGGAAATAGACTGTCCCCTCCCTTAAGTGCCACTCCAGAGGGGCCTGTCAATCACCTGCACAGGAAAGGGGGCCTTGGAGAAAGAAAGCCATCTGTTCCAGAGCCTTTAGAAATAGTTTAGGGCCTACCTGAAACGTCCCTTCTCTGGTCATTGTCCATCTCAGCCTGAGTACCCTGCTCTTCCATGGACCCCGTGGTCACTGCCCTCTCTCTCCTTGAGCGTGCCATCTGAAGTCTTCCAAATGGGATCACATGGGTGGACAGATGAGGGGAGACCAACCAGGATCCCAACCATGAAGGATGTCTCAGTGGTCAAAGGGCTTTGCGCAAACGGCCACTGTCCCTTTGACCGCCGAACTGCTATCTGCAGGGGGAGCCTCCGCCTCATCTTGGAGCTCCCAAGCCTTGACGGTGTCTGCTGCTCCTTGAATCTTACCTCGCCTCTGAGATGTTATGCCGTCTGGTGACTGCCTATGTCTCTGGTCTGGTCACCCTCTGTCTGCCCTTCCACAGCACCAGCCTTACCTCTGTGCTCCTAGCCCACCATGCTCTGCCCACCCCCAGAACCTATGCACCTGCTATGCCAAAATCCTGAATTCTGAATATTCACACATTCCCAAAATACGTGTGTCCATTCTCTTTGCACCCTGAGCTTTAAACAAATACAGGCGAGCGACTTGCCTAATGTAATCCAGCCAGAAATATGTGATCAAGAATTTGACCATAAATAGTGGCCAACCTGTGTCTGGAGCCCAGCGGTGGCTCAAGAAATATTTTCTGAAGGAATCAGTTTATAGACAAATGAGAGAGATTGGGTTGAAAGGAGGGACCAGAGGGTGGGATGGCTTGAATGCTGTGGTCCCCATGGCCTCCTGTGCCCAGCTGGTGGAGCCTTTTGGGGGTGGAGTCTGTCTGGACGAGGTGTGTCACGGGGTTGGGCCTTGATTGAGGTTTATTACTCCAGCTCCACTCTATATTCAGAGCTAGCTCACCCTCGCTGCTCCTCCAAGCTGATACGGCAAGATGTGACACCCAGCTATCCAGATAGGCTCTTCCCTCATGATGACACCCTCGCTGAAACTATGAGCCAAATGAAACCTGCTTCATTTCAAAGGTATTGGCTACACTAACATTTATTAAATGTTTATTATAAGCACATTTTCAGATAAGGGAATCTAAGACTTAGAGTTTAGTAACAGATAAAACAGCCAAGAAGTAACTTCATTCAAATGCTACTTTGAACTGCTTCTTCCCACATAAACCCCGGGAAATAAAAGTGAAGAGGGCCCCACGCTTATGGATTTTGGTCACGTGCCCACAGGCAAAGCCTTTTCAAATGAAAGAGCAAAGTGGATGGGATTTAGATTTCTTTCTCCCTCTCCTGGATGAATTCAGCCAGCTAAGGTAGAGAAAACTGCCCTTGATGCAATCAGGTACCAGCAGACAAAGGACCTTGTTCGTAATTCGGACAGAGCGTCTGCCAGCGGGAGGCCTTCCCCCACAGGTGTGCCACCCCTCCTGTGCCAGGTCCAGCCTTGAGGGTCACAGGTAGAGTGCTGGGGAGAAGAGTGATCAGTGACACAGTTATCTGTCCCTGGGGAAGACTGTGTCCCTCAGCTGATGATGTACAGCAACTGCTCACGTAATTACTTATGTATCACTGCCCGAAGCCCGCGGGGGCAGTGATCATACAGATACACACACACACCGCTTGTGGGTTGACGAACGTGTGCTTTTATTGCGGGGAACGAGGCAGACTATATAGAGCTTCCTGACCAATCAGAGGGCTAATGATAAGAACCTGTGCATAACGGCCAATCGAGATCAGCTCCTGAAACTCATTAAGCTAAGCCCCTCGTGGCAAGCTGTCAGGTGCCGTCCTGAGATTAAGCCAGGGTGTGCCTCCAAAGGCCCCAAAGGCTTTCGCCCCTGACACTTATGGAATAAAGAGACCCAGTAACATGCACTCTTACCAACTGATGCTTTCATCATGCTGTCTGGTTATCCACTGGTCCCTCTGACCATGTGTTACATGGAACTTTCTCTGGGGATATGAGAACACACATCTGTTCACCCAGGATAGGTCACAGGTGACACACCAAAACATGATTTCACCAAAATCCAATTTTGGGGAACCAACGTGTTTACTGGGCTTCCCCTCAGAGCATGGGTGAGGGGTTACTTACAGGAGTGTGGGGACCCAAAGGAGCCAGAAAATCAAAGTTTCATCTCCACAGTTGCTTAGATGGCACTCTCTGTCCCTTGACCTACCCTCTATATACATCAGCCCACCCCCAAGGCCATGAGACCATGGCCCTATTGTACGCAGCTGGCACTGGTGTGCATGTGTGTGTGTGGAGGGGTACTGAGATCTCAGCGTCTTCCCCAAGCCCTTCCATTATGGGAGAAAGCCAGCAGGCCCAATCTCCACAGCCCCTGAGAGTGGTCGCAGCCACTCACAAGCTGCTTGTCTTGGAGGACAGCCCCCACAGCTCTGGTCAGAGCCTGCCCCTCAGCTGCTATTTACTGGTCCTATCACCTTGGGGGTCATAGGAACCCTTGGGGAGTGCTCCTGTCACCCTTCAAGTTTTACTCTCCTAAACTTGACCTTCTGAGTCTCCTGAGCTTTCTTCCTGCCTCCAGGGAGAAATATTTCAATCTGGAGGAATTTACTTTACAACACAACATCAGCACCAGTTGTGGAAAACCAGCTCATTTGGTAACCAGAGAAGCTCCATTTTTCATCTTCTGCGTGCGAAGGAATAAGCTTTAAGGACCAGGCTGAAGATCAAAGTGCTTAGTGGCTTTTGCCACCAAGACAGAAGAAATAAAGGACTGTTGAAGGAAAGAGAGGAGCTTTGTGAGGGCAAAGGAGGAGGAAGATCGGAATCTCTGAGCCTCTTCTCCTCCCTGGGCAATATCCAGGCCTTGTTCCTGACAGCATGTGAACAGCTCTCAACAGAGTGCAGCCTGCGAGGAAATGGATCACCCAGCAGTGAGAGTGGGAGAAAGAACGAGAAAGAGTGAACCAGGCTTTCCCTGCCGGTCAACACTTCCATGGAGTGAGATGAGGTCGCATGAACCCAGACCAGCTCGCAAGGTGGCTCTCTCCAGAGAAGGCTGAGGCCTACAGGCCTTCAACACCAGGAGCATGAGGAGTGTTCAGAAGGGCACCTCAGATACACCCCCCCACCTGTCTTCCCTAATGATATTTCCTTAAATCACTGACATTCTCCATTTAGAGCCGATGACATCTGACATAGGACCTCTGAGACCAAAATCCTGATCTTCCCTGAAGTTTCTCCATTTTGTCTTCGCAAATACTGGCTCTTTACAGCGCAGCAGATAAAAGCTTCACACTGTCTCTAAAGAAGACACGGCTCATCTTTCCAAGGGACATGTCTGCTTGGTCCTCACCTTGTCCTTTTTGGCCTTTCTGCTTTCCATGGTCTGCATTTGCTTGTGCGAGACACTGTTCCCACCCACCTCATCTCTCCAGCATCCGACGTTGGGAGAAGAGCGGCTGGTACCCACGGCCTCCATATCCATCCATATCCACAGGACCTACTCGCTCTGCTCTGCCCTCGGTCCCATCAACAGACATTCTTCTCATAAAGGGCACCGGTGACATTCTAACAGCAGACACAGTGACCTTTTCCCATACTTACACTGTCTGACCTTTCTGGGTGTCTCACAGGACAGAGCATCCTCTCACCTTTGGGGAAAATTCTCTTCTCTCCATCATCCAGTAGTTCATAAGTTCTATTTTGCTATTCTTGCTTTTGTTTTGTTTTTCCTTTTCTCTCTTCACTCCCTATTAAGGTTTCTATATGAAATGTCTCCCACAAGGCTCATGCGTTGAAGTTTGTTCCCTAACCAGTGGTCCTATTAAGAAATGACTGGCTCATCAGAACACTGCAGCAGCTTCTGTCTTGTTACTGAGACAAAACACCCAACAAAAATCAGCTTGTGGAAGGAGAGGTTTATTTCAGTTTACAGTTTCAACAGGAAGTTTCATTGTGGCAGGGAAAGCATGGCAGAGCAGACAGCCAGGGTGGCCTATCTTATCACAGCAGCAAAAGAGAAGCCACAAGGGGCTGGAGAGATGGCTTAGTGGTTAAGGCATTTGCCTGCTAAGCAGTAAGACCGGAGTTCAATTCCCCAGATACACAAGGTAGCAAATGTGTCTGGAGTTTGTTTGCAGTGGCTGGAGGCCCTGATGTACCTATTCTCTCTCTCTCTCTCTCTCTCTGTGTGTGTGTCTCTGTCTTCTTTTATCTCTCTCTCATTCTCTCTCAAATGAATACATAAATAAAATATTTTAAAAAGATAGCAGAAAGAGTGAGCTAGCTAACGCTGGCAGGGGAGCTGGATTATAAATCCCAAGGTCCACCCCCAGTGACTCACCTCCTCCAGCAAGGCTCCACCTCCCAAAGGATTGATTAGGAGGTTTAATGACAAACATATGAGGCCATGGGGACACTTCCCATTCAAACTACCATGGATCCCAACTCCTTCACTCTAAGGTAGCTGTGACGGTTAAGTTTATTTGTCAACTTGATCTATGTAATAATCCATAGTAATCTTGGGCGGGTCTCTGAGCTTGCCTGCAGGAAGGATTGACAAAATCCTTTTGGGATTTTGGAGAAGGGAGGAGGTCCCTTCCCCAGAGTGAGCCCTTCCCCCAGTGGGTGGGCCTTCCAAGGGGACTAAATAGAAGGAAGTTTGAGGGGAAGGGAAGCACTTCTTCGTTCCTCCACTGGGCTGCTGGTGCTTGTTCGTGACTTGCACTCCCATCCTGCTCTCTTACACTTCTTGGACATCGGAACCCAGTTTCCTCGGCCTCACATTGTGGACTGAAGAGCAGCCGCTCCCCAGGGAGCCATCAGGCCTTCTGGGCCGGATTGGGACTGCTGAGGCCTCCAGCCACATGGACTGAACAGCTACTGGTTTCTTCACCTGTGGGCCTGCAGACTGCTATTGTTGGACTGTCGTAAGCTACCCCAATCAATTCCCTTTCACTACAATCCATCCTATCAACTCTGTTTCCTCTAGAGAACCCTGAATAATACAGTAGCCCACTATGGAATTCATAGCTGAATGGTACATTAGTAGCTGGGTCCTAGCAGAGGAACAGGTCATTTGGGGACATGCTTTGAAAGGCGCCACCTCCACTTTCTGACTAGCACGAGGTGAAAAGGTTTCCTCTACCTTCACACCATGAGGTTCTCATTCACTGCAGGACTGAACACCAAGGAGCTGGCCAACCCTAGACTGAAACTTCTGAAGCTAGGAGCCAAAATCAATCCTCCTTAAGCTTCTCTCCCTCAGGTATTTTGTCACAGTGATTGAAAAACTACTTAATACATTCCCTTAAATATATAAACATTTTTCAAGCATGTCTCCTCTGTCTGATGGTGGTGGGGGAGTGTCTCATTCTTACTTTTGATTATGAACACATCTTTGTGAAGATGTCTGACCCTTGAGCTAAAGTCATCTTACCTTTCTACCTAAAATCTAACTCACCAAGTGCATACATTATTTTTCTGTGGTTTTGTTTCTCAAGGTAGGGTCTCACTCTAGCCCAGACTGACCTGGCCTTACTCCATAGTCCCACACTAGCCTCGAATTCATGTTATCTTCCTACCTGAGCCTCCACAGTGCTGGGATAAAGGTGTGTTCCCCCATGCCTAGCCTAAGTACATACATTCTTCTCATAGTCTGTTCTTCCCAGTGGCCCCACCACCTTCCTGGTCCACATGATTGACATTTGGGGTAGCCCACCTCCTCCCCGTTCCTGCAGCAGATCAGCCTGTGGGTTTGGAAATGTCTACTGGGGAGTGGCTGTGGCATTTCTTCCAGGAGGGACCCAGGGCCTATTCACCACTCAGATCCTCAGTCTCCTACTCCTTGCCCTGCTGATCAGGAAAAACACATTGCATGTTGTAAAGCACGAATAACCCTATCACTAAAGCACAGAGGGGATTGTACAGAGTAAAGTCCTGCCAGGAAGACCTTGAATCAGCAAACTCCAAGCCACTGATCCCAAGGAAATACAAGATTATGTTCCCACGAGCCTCTGATTACCAAGGGATCAATACATAACCCTGTCTTACGTGTGCTACTGTTTAAGGACATGTTGTTTCATATACTCTGTCCATTCACTGATTTTGGAACCATAGAAGCCATGTTATAACTTGTGTTTGAATGAAACTTAATAATACATTTATTTCTCTGCAAGGCAGCCTTCTGGAACTTAGAAACTAAACCACCCTTCAGCCTCATGTGCGGAGGTCACTTTGAACAGAGGCATCACCAGTGAAATGAGAAAAACTGTGAACACTGTGGCAGCATAAAATAAACTACCAGAGAACACTTGTTTAAAGTATGAAACCTAACCCTAACCTGCCTCCTCCGCTGAGAACAGACATGCACGTTTGGACAATTCAACATTTTCAGCACAGTGTGTCTCCATGAATAGGATCAAAAGCACCTTGTTCATTTGAGGGTGACGAACATATTTCAGCCAAAAGGCAAGTCAGCAACTATGAAGTCTGTGACTTGTTAACAAGAGTCTCCTGAGCTGTCCCCTTTTCATACAAGATGGCCCCACCCCTGCCTTGGCCGAAGTTTACTGTGTCACCTCTCCTGTACTGCCTGCCTACCCCAACCTCACATGTCCCCCAGCCTCCATAGCCCCATTCCCCACACCCCAGGCCACAAGCTGGCTAACAGTTTCTTCAGAGTGCCACCCCTCCTGCAGCCTAGTCCTCTCTGAATGACACCCTTCAGCTGACATATGACAGAACATGCTTAAACCTGGGGCCTTGTCTCACTGTGCAGGTGGAGAATGTACTCTTCGTCATCTCTGCTTCTCAGGCCACCTTAAGAACTCCTGTTATCAGCCGGTGGGTAGGAAGGTGTCTGTGGACTTGAACGCCTGTCACCTGCATCCATCAGCAAACAGTAATTAGCAGCTAATCTTGTCAGTAGTGAGTATGGGCCCCTAATAACGAAAGAGAACCCTCAAATAAGAGGGGTGAAAGAGCAGTTGGTGTGTTTGTGTGGATGTCATCCTGTCCACGAGAACAGCACATAAACAACCCAAGCGCCTAGAAAGAATGAAAACCATTCCTGCCATGTGAGGAAAGCCAACCGAATCTGCCTTCTCTGACTTTAACTTACTTCAGATCAGCTAAATGGACACCTAACGGCCCCTATGGCTGGGCACTGGTGTCTTGTTGTACATGGTATGCTTGCAGCCTCTCTCATTTGACGAGAGAAAAGTATTGACTGAAAATCCTTTTTTGAGGCCAGAAGTCAAAATTGAACCTTCATCTCATTGTCATTCACTTCTCTCACCTTCACCCCTCCCACAGCACAGCTCTTCTGGTTTCCACTTTGTAACCAGGCTGGAAACATGGCTCAGAAGTTACAGGCACTTGCTTGCAAAGCTTAACGTTCTGAGTTCAATTCCCTAGTGCCCACACAAAGCTACATGTTGTGCAAAGTGGCATATGCATCTGGAGTTTGTTTGCAGTGGCTAGAAGCCCTCTCATGCCCATATTCTCTCTCCCTCCCTCTCTCTCTCTCTCTCTCTCCACTGTTTCTGTGTATCTCTGGTGCAAACACACACACACACACACACACACACATATATACATATATATATATATATATATATTGGTTTTTTGAGGTAAGGTCTCTCTCTAGCCCAGGCGACAGACTGACCTGGAATTCACTATGTAGTCTCAGGATGGCCTTGAACTCATGGTGATCCTCCTACCTCTGCCCTCTGCCTCCAGAGTGCTGGGATTAAAGGCATTCGACTCCATGCCCAGCATAAAATACACTTTTAAGAAAGAACACAATAGCATTTAGAGTGGCAAAAAAATAAGTGCAAGACATACATCTCACACAATATATACAAAGTCTTCATAACATAAAAAAATCAAAATGGCTCTAGAATGGTCAAAAAGAGAGGAAAAAAAAACTCTTTCCTGAGCCTTAGAGGCTCGCTGACAGGGATAAATCATCACCACGTAGAGATCATGCTGGTAACGGAATCTACCACAGGGAACAATTTTCTGGAAGCTAATAATACTTTATAAAGTTTTGAGAAAACCCTAGGTGAGTAGTTTGCCTCCTGACCAAACATTCCAATATACTTATAAAATTTAAGACCATCTTGGTTTGTGTGAGTTTCCAATTGCTGGACTTGTCCATTTTGGTTATTTTCTCCCCAGAATGCTAAGCTGTCAGCACTCATGTCTTGTTGTGAAAGCCCACCCCGCCTTCCCTCTGAGGTGTACTTGCTCAGCCTGGCTGGAAGGGCTTTTCCCTGCTTATAGTCCACCTGCACCAGCAGAAACCTGGCTTGGATCTCATTTTAATCTCATTTATCATCTCTTGGTTTATAGTCTATATACAGAAAACTATAAAACTTGAGGAAGAGAAGCCAAAACATGCAAAGACTTGGAGCTCTTTTGTGTTCATGGATAGAGAGATCAGTATTTGGGAAGGATATTAATTCTTCCCAACTTGATCTAAAAATCCGATGCAATGCCAATCACAATCCCAGCAGGCAGTTTCATAGATATCAACAAACTGAATCCCAAGTTGCTATGGAAATGCAACAGTATAAGCACTAAAAAGTAACAAGGTCCGGGGACTGGCAGGATTTGCAATGACCTGTAGTAACTGACAGAGCACAGTATCGGTGAAGAATAAAATGCATAAATCCATAAATTAGAATAGAAAGCCAGAAATGGACCAGGACACATACTGTCAGCTGATCTTTGATGAAAGGCCCAAAGACACTTGGCTGGCGAAAATAGAAGCTATTCAACAAATGAACAACTGTATACCAAAATGAAAAAAAAAAAAACAATTCCATGTAGACATCACCTTACACTATTCGCAAAATTTAACTCAAATAGATCATAACCTGAAAATGAGTTAAAATTATTCAGCTTCTAGAACTTTCTTGAAGAACATAATGGAGGTAACTTTAGGGTTGGTCATGGATTTTTAGATGTAGTACAAAGATATGAACCAGGAAACAAAAAGATGGATGTCACAGTCATCCACACGCCGCTGGGATGAATCTTCAAACCAGGCACAAGTTATGGGAGGAAACGATTTATTCAAGCTACAGAGCCAGGGGAAGTCCCATAAAAGTGAAAGAGGCTGGTCCTCTTTCACAGGTCCAAGCAGAGAGGAAAAACCCATCACCCACCACCACACACAGAACAGCAAACTAGCAGGAGGAGCCAAAGAGAATTTCTTCTCCTTTATATAGGATTAGGGTGGGGTCTTGCAGCCCTATCCCAGACTTAATGGCTTCCTAAATCTCTGGAATTTCCTTCCTGCACTGCCCACACAGGAAAGGATGTTTACTTCCAGCTTCTTTGAGCTACTTTACATCCTGCCCCCTACTGAGAGGCTGCCTTCCTGTAAACATTCTCAGAGACCCACCCAAGAGTTACCAAAAAGGTCAAGTTGACAACAAAACCTAGCCATCACAATGGATAAATTTTACTTTGTTAAAATTAAAATCTTAGCCAGGTATGTGACACACACCTTTAATCTCAGACAGAGGTAGTAAGATTGCTGTGAATTCAAGACCACTCTGAAACTACATAGTGAATTCCATGTCAGCTTGGGCTAGAGTGAGACCCTACCTGGAAAAACAAAAGAAATAAAAATACAAATAAAATAAAATAAAATTTCTCCTGTGAAATTTAGCACTATAAGAATGGAAGGGTAACCACAGACCAGAGGAAAAAAATTGCAGAACACTCTTTGATAGAGGTCTGAATAAATACTTCGCCACACCGGACATATTCCTGTGAATACTTATGTTGCTTAAAATGAGAACTTCAGATGTAAATATGTTTTTTCTATTGTATTTTGATCAGAACTGGAAAGAATATCATGTGTGGATTGCTTTGGCTTTCATCTGCTGCTTGAAACTATTAATCAAGTTCAACGCCTTCAAGAAAGTAAGCTAAATCAAATGAAGGGTCTTTTAGGTATCCTCTCACTCATCAGACCCACCCATCGATGACATTTCAAACAAACACATTCTTTATCCAGATATTCTCACCATTTTAAATGAACAGCTCCGACGGACCTTACGAATGATCGCGCTCCTTGTCTTACTTTGAGCCCCAAGAGCTTTCATAATGAACACACTCCAACATACGTGTCCTGTTTGGCAGCGGGCGCTTCATGTGAATGGGTGAAATCATCGCTCTCTTACATAGGAACATATTTCAGAAGCACTTTTCCCAGAGGGGTTAGCAGTGGCACACAAAATATTGAATTAGCATCATGGCATTTGGTAGCAGAAAGTCTTCGGTTGTCATGCCGAGCATAAAACCAAACACAGGAATAATGTAGAACTCTGGTTGACTAACCCCAGGGGAATAGAGAAATTATAGTGTTCACATAGAAAAGCTGGAATGAGTTGCTGCCTTTTTTTTTCAGAGTATATCCTGAACACTGCAGAGAAACTTGTGGGGGCTTCTGGTATTTGAAGGAGCCGTTGGGGTGAGTCTTCCTTCAGGATTTGTCACCCCAGACCCCTCCTGCTCACAGATAGAGTGGATGGGGCAGTGTGAGCAAAGACTTTCTGGAAGTTCTCCGTGACGATTGCACACACTCACTCATACACGTGTGAATACTTGATCAGCAATTTGCTGGTTTTTCCCTTCTTCAACTCTCAGTATCCTTGCAGTTGGCTTTCCTCCTCCGAGCCCGTGGCCCTACTGATTGACAGTTGTTGGCTCTTCCTATTCGGTTTGCTTGATATTATTCACTATCGCTCTGTTTTAAGAGTCCACCAGAGGGCTGGAGAGATGCCTCAGCGGTTAAGGCACTTGCCTCCAGTGCCTAAGGCCCCTGGTTCAATTCTCCAGGACCCACATAAGCCAGATCCAAGGTGGTGGCCCTGGTGCATTCTCTCCCTCCCTCCCTCTCTCTCTCTCTCTCTCTCTCTCTCTCTCTCTCTCTCTCTCTCTCTCTCTCTCTCTCTCTCTCTCTCTCTCTGCTTGAAAATGAATAAATAAAATATTTTAAAAAAAGAGTCCACCAGAGATTTGCTCATGCTGAGGTCATTAGAGTCAAAAAGATACCACTTGAAGCAGTTGCCTTCTTGTTTTGAGGACAAAGCATCTGACCAGAAGCAGTGATGGAAGGAAAGGGTTGATTTGGCTTACGGTTTAGGGGGAAGCTTCATCATGGCAGGAACAGACGGCTGGGCATCACTTCTCCGCAGCAGCAGGGAGGTGAGAGAGACCGAGCTGGCCTGAATACCCAGCGGGCTGGACTGGCACACTTCAAGGTCCACCCCCAGTGACCAGCCTCCTCTAGCAGGGCTCCACCTCCCATAGGCTCTACCAGCTGGGGGAGGAGGAATAAGGACAAGTCTTTGTCACAAACATGGGAGGCTGGGGGGACACTACATTCACACCACCACACCACACAATTACGTGGCAGTGATTTGTGGGATGAGATGTGTCCTGTGTTTTCTGCGTGTTGCTCTTACTAGGACTTGAAGGACACTTGAGTGGGGTGTACTCAGTGTTCCTTATGCTTTAAATATTTTTATTTATTTACATGAGAGAGAGAGAATACGTATGGGCATGCCAGGGCCTTCTTCCACTGTAAACAAATTCCAGATGCATGCCCCACTTTGTGAGTCTGGTATTATGTGGGTACTGGGGAATCAAACCAGGCATGTCACGCTTTATAAATAAGCATCTTTAACCACCAAGCTATCTCTCCAGTGTTCCTTTTGAATTGATTAAGTAGATACAACCCAAAGGCTGATTGCTTACTCTAAAACAATAAAGCTGACCCGTTAAAATAAGCATGAGGAATTTCACGGGATGTCCAGGAAAACAGTGCACGTCAAAGGGCCAAACGTTGCATTGACGCATTAACGTTGTTGTTGGCAGATGCAATTACATGCACCTCTACGTGTTTGGGGAGAGGAGGATTTGTCTGTCATTATATGAGCAGTTTGAGGGCAACGTGATGCTGCTTACTGTTGTTGCTGGGAAGCTGGCTTGGTCTGAGATTTTAGGGTGGTGTCTGCAGTGTGTGACAGCTCACCCACCTTTGTCCAAGCTCGTGGCAGCTGCAGAAGCCCAGTGGGAAGAAGGCTAAGGTGTCTTTTCTAAATAGCTTCCAGTCAGCCCTCTCTGTAGACCCAGAGATGGCTCTGGTGGTTCGGAAAAAAAGAACCATTTCTTCCCCTGGGAGGAGGCCCTTCGTGGAGACCACTTATGGAGTTTATATCACACCTGAGCTCCTCTGAGCTGTCAGATAGCTCCAGCTCCTGAGTCACTGAGGAGTCTTGGTCTCTAAGAGAAGCTCTTGGAGAAGTATCCATCCCTTCCCTTCCGGCTGCAGCTATATTCCAAAGCAGTGTGATTAGGTTTTCCTCCTAGACAAGCACTCCTCAGTAGATTGCCAGCCAGAGGCATCCTGAACATACATGAAGGGTCCGAAATGTTGACTGCTGCTGAGATTTGCTCCCACACATCGCTCAAAGAAATGGGAAGGGGCAGGGGGTGTTGGCTGGGAAGACGGTTCAGCAGCTAAAGGTGCTTGATGGCAAATCGTCCAGCCTGGGTTCAATTCTCCAGCCACCCATGCAAGCTGGACACAAAGAGTGGAGCATGCATCTGATATTCGCTTGCAATGGCAAGAGAGACAGGTGCACATGCATGTACATTGATTACGTCTTGAATGTCAAGTCAGATCAACTGATATACGCTGTAAAACTGTGTGTGAGTGTGTGTGTGTGTGTGCCCAGAACCTCACACCATGTTTAAATTCCCGAGCTTAATGCAGAAAGAAGCCTGTTTAATTAGAGATTTCCGCCTGCAGGAGAGAGAGCAGGTCCCACAGAGGCACCGAGTTTGAGCATTCCAGGCTTGTTACTTGACTAAAAAGACTTGTCTGGGGCCAGGCAGTTACTACATAGTATACTACGCAGACTCAGACATTACTGTCTGGAGTGTGTGGAGGGCTGTGGTGTGGTTGGGAATGAAGTGACAGCTCTCGAGCCTGTGTGGAACAGTGTGGCAGGCAGGACCACAGATCGAGGTTCTGGGCTAGGGTTTGTGCTTCTCCTTAACATGTGGAAGTTCTACACTGGGTGCTTGTGTCTTACTGAAAATACTCTAAACCAGGACTTCTCACATTTTACTATCACTGCCTGATGTAGGGAACAGATTCTGTTTCAGCTGGTATAGGCATGGGCCTGACATTCTCTGTCTTCCTTTTTTAAACATTTGAGAGAGAAAGAGAGAGAGACTAAGAGAGAGAAACAGAGACAGAGACACAGAGAGAGTTAGAGAGATAGAGAGAACGGGCATGCCAGGGCCTCCTGCTGCTGCAGACACCTGTGTGTCTGGTTTTATGTGGGCACTGGGGAAATGAACCTGGCAGTCAGGCTTGGCAAGCAAGTGCCTTCAACCACTGAGCCACCTCTCCAGCCCCTGACGTTCTCTTTCTAACATGTTCCCTGCGGTAGATCAGTCACACTGCAGAGCTAACTTCTGAATGCACAAAGGCTTCACACTTCTCTTGAGATAAAGACAAAGCAATATGGCTTACAAGGACCCGTGTGGTCATCAAACTCAATAGCCTTGTCCTCCCTCTAAGAACTCCTCTGCTCTTTCCAGAGCAGTGACATTGGCCTTGGCTCAGGCCTCAGTGCTCAATCTCTGCCTCAGGGCCTTTGCTTAGTCCATCTGGCATGGAATGCTGATTTCACCCCTATGCTCCTGGATAAACTACAGTCATCCTTCAAAATCTCAGCTCAAACACTAGGCCTACAGGAAACGTCTCCGATTTCCCTACCCAGAACCACCATCTTTATTACCGACTTGCACCCCATAATCGGCCATGATCAATGTTATCTGCCTCCCCTCCCAGCCTCACTGGTGAGAAGAGTCTTCATCTTGCAAAGCGCCCTTCACGGGCAAGGCTGGGCCACACTCTTATTTGATATGAACATTATTCTGAGAATTAGATCTCATCCAGCATGATATTTGAATAAGCCTCTGTCTGCTCTAGTTAAGTCTGTTAAAGCTGAGCTCATAAAACCCAGGAATAGGGAGCCATGGTGCTCATGATGTCTGGAACTCCATGGCTCCAGACGGAAGTTCCCTTCACTGCCCTGCTCAGGCCAGCAGTGAGAGGCTGTGAATCCTGACCATCTCTGGGAAAGTTTGCTTTCTTGTGGTGGCAGGAGGAGTTGGGGGGCTCCTGCTTCTGTCGCATGGGAAGCTGGGTTACTTTCAGTTCAGAGGCAGGCTGGGTAAGGCAGGGAGGAGTCTGGGTCAGTTTAAGAAGGATGGATGGTGAGTGGAAGAAGGAGACAGCCTTGTTGGAGGAAAGAAAAGCCTTGTTGGTTGGCAGGCTTTCTGACAACAGAAATGGCACATGCAGACCTCAGCCTCCTCCCTCTCCCCATCGCCATAGAAATGTCACCTTCTCTTTGGCCCCAGTGGCCTCCAGTCTCCTTGGCGACTTCTTTCTTCTTCTTTCTCTGGTGACTCAATCTCATTGTGTTCTAATTTCTCCTGTGGTTCCTCACTCTGAGATGATGCTTCTCCAGCGACAATCCTTGGCACCTTCATTGCCTCCATTGTGAATCTCTCGGGGACAATTTGCACTTTCTTATAAGTGTTAGATGCTTGAAAGAAAGTTTAGAAAGAAAAGAGCTGGAACAATATTTTTTTTGGGGGGGGGGGTGAAGATTGCTGAGGAGACTCAAAGCTCAAGAAAGCTGAAAATAAGAGGCTGCTGAGAGTCCAACACCGAAGGAGACATCTTTCTCATGCCCTCCACGTCTTGGGAAATACTGTAAAGGGGGGGGGGGGGGAGAATGTAAGCCACAGGACAGGAAGGAGTACTTTGGGACACTGTGAACTGATCGGTGTATTCATGACCTCAGTGGTTGTCATTAACCCACAAGATCTGTACAATTCTGTGTCCATCAGCATTTTGACATAGAGGACAAAGGAGGAAAAAAAAATGAAACATCAAAACAGAAGAAGGAGGAGGACGGTGCTCGATAGAACATGGGGTGAGGGAGAACAAAAGAGGGTAAGAGGAAAATGATCAGATTACTGTAGGCTCATTTATTAAAATTCTCAATAAAGATATAAAAACACAACAAGCATTTTTAAACTTTCTCAAAATGTACAGAGCAAAGAAAATGAGTGAAAAAAAGGAAAGCGACGGGAACAGGAAAGGAGAGAGAAAAGAAGACAGGAAGAAGCCTGGGCCCATGAACTGCTTCAGTATCTCAGTGATGTCTTACAGAGCAGACAGGCTGCATGAGAACTTGGGCTTTAGGGACAGAAAGATCTACAGCATTCCAGGAGAAATTCGGGGAAAGGTGTTTTATTTTTTTCCACTTTGCAGAATTCTGCTTCTTCCTTTGCAAAGTGAGGATAATAAAACCCTACCTGTTGGACATTAGGGAAGAATGAATGAATGAACCTGTGTAGAAAGAGGGCCCAGCATAGGACAAGGGTAAAACCATGTCTCTGGTTGTTGTGGTCACCTCATTGCTGGGAAAAGACACCCAATCAGAAATGGCTCACAGGAGGAAAGGGTTAATCTCAGTCTCAAGGGGAAGTTTCACTCCACTGTCACTTCTTCTCACACTATTGTAACGGGGTGAGCTGGGGGTTAGAATTTAGATAACGCCCAGCAAAAATTCCAATGCACCCCAAAGTTTAAAGGGTACCCGAGTTCTTGTCTATAAAGTTAAAGAATTAAAATCATAGACAACAACATAGTAAGGTAGAGTGGGAGACTTTATTATTTAAGGGAACATGGGAGTTATAGAGTTCTCCAGCCACCAGTGTGGGGAAAACACGTATCAGACAGTTTAATAGAATTTATGCTGTTCAGCTAAACAAGCAGCAGAAGAAAAGATAACAGAGGGCTCCCATCATGAGAAGGAGAGGCTCATGTGGGAAGAATCTGGAGCCTCCCAGATTCCATTAGCTGGGGTGGGGTAGGCCTTAGCTTTCTAAGGCCAGGAGATTCAGAGGTCCTTCTGCTAGCTTGCCATGTGGGTAAGAGAGAGCGGATTAACTGTTCAGTCAGTATTTCCTGCCCTAGGTGGGCAGGGAGACCATTGATTGGTTCATACCTGATCAATAAGTTTTAGCACCTAGGTTTGGGCTCTAGCTAGAGACACCTCCCACTCAAGGGGCAGGTGCCTATGGAGCTGTATGACTGTCACACTATGATGAGTTTATAGTCTCCCCAGTGGTCACCACCATCTGAAAAGAAAAGCTTCTCTAATCAAAAGTGTAGGTAGCATTAATATGTGGGCATAAATATAAGTATTTAGAGGGCCGTTTGATGGCATAATATATCCATTTAGTCAGACAACAGCAGTAGTTTCCCCCTAGGGCTCATGACCACCCCATCCATAGGCTTTTGATTAGGTTTTCAGTACCAAACAGGAATTCCCTCCTGTGGTGCAGGCCTCAAGTCCAATCAGAGGACAGTTGGTTTCCCTTAACAGTCATGATCAGGGCACAATTCTCACAGGCTGGCCCCTGCTCCTTGCACGGCTGGTTAGCTTCCATTTCTCTGCTTTGCTTTTGTCATCACAAGGATTTGCAAGTGTCACTGGGGTTCTTTAGCTCCTTCCTCTTGGTCTTTCCAGTCTGCAAATGTTGGAGGTGGGGATGCCTGGCTGAACCCTCTACAGGGACCAGGACATGGCTGGGGGATCACCTTTCCCAACACTTGAATTCCTTGCCTGGCACCTCCACGCTCCTGGTCACTGCAGGATCTATCCCTGCCCAGCTGTCTTCTTTGCATCTGATGGTGGGTTTTTGTACAGCGTGCAAGTCTTGTTCCTCAAAGACAAAGCAGCACAGGCTGGGGATTTGTGACAAACAGCCAGGTGAAGCTGAGTGGATCATGTTTGTTTGAACTAAGACTGTACTCAAAGGTCTGAGACTCGAGAGTGGACCAAGCATTGGCTTGCAAAGTGGCAGCTTTTCTCCTCTCCTGAAATGGCTTGCATTCCTTAAGCCAGGTCTCTGAGGACCTGGAAGCATCCTTCTCTACAGACCCCATCAGTAATTGGTGAGAGCATCTGCCCTAGATTTACTGGGCTCTGTGGCTGAAAGATGAAGCCCAAGAAAGCTAAGTTTGGAGCACTTGAAGGGCTTACCCTCTGACACCAGCATACATTTTCTTCCCCAGTCCAGGACCAATTATACAAAAGAACATATGGAAAAAGACTTCACTGGAAAAGAATAGAGTATGTCTAAGTTTAGATTCAGATGGCCAAGGGAGGCCGGTTGTAGCCAGGGAATGAAAAATTGAACCTTGGGAAGATGAGGAAGGTAAGGAAAAGGAGTTCATAAACTTGGTGTTCAGGACACTGGAATTTCAATATGACTGTCTCAAATCCCTTTGGGATCTTTGGGCGTGTAGGTTCCTTCCTGGGCCTCAGTTTCCTCCTCTGTAAAGGAGATCACACCCTGTGGTCTCAATCCCCTAGAAAAATTTAGTTACAAGGCAAAGGTAATGATGTGAATGGTGACAGAAAGACAGACAGGAAGGACATCTGTGTTGAGAATGACCTTGTTAAGGTATATAGTACTCCTAAAAAATGTGAATTAACAATCACATTTAACATATACTTAGAGAACTCAGTTTTTAAATTCAAAATTCTCACCTAAAGAGAGGTATCTGGAACAGGGTTATTTTGACTCTTTTCTGGTGCAGAGCACATAGGAGCCAGAAGAGAGAAGCAACTGAACTCTTGTGGCCCGTATGTGCACGCGTGTGCACACACACACACACACACACACACACACACACACACACTCCACACCAGTAAGTATTAATGGAAAAACGGATTTCTTTCATCAAATGCAAGTGTCTCAGTAAGAGATTAATGACTGCAAGGGATTCAGCATCACCCATATCAGCACCCATGTGAGGGATTCACTGGAGGAGGCAATCTCCTAGACACCCATTGGCAGGTCCTTCTCTGCACAGAGCTGTGGAAGCCACGTGTCCATTTCCACAGCTTTTCTCCTTGTCGTCATTTCTGTCCTGGACTCTCGTCTATGCGAGGTGAGTGCCATTCTTCCTGGCAGCTGGCTGCCCTTCTCAGTGTCCCCCTTTCCTTCAGCTTGTGTGGGGCTTGGGTTTGTGGCACTCCACACAGTGTTTGGATTACACAGCTTCATGGGGCTGTTATGGCCCCTGGGGAAGCCGCCGGGATGCTTGGGAGATGTTGCAGTCAGCTTTCTCTGTTGCTACGTAGAAAGAACCCAAGCAAAAGCGGCTTATGGAGGAATGGGTTTATTAGGCTTACGGACTCGAGGGGAGACTCCATCCTGGCAGGGAAAACGATGGCATGAGCAGAGGGTGGACATCACCTCCTCCACAGCACTGCAAACAGCGGCAGGATATGTGCCAAACACTGGCAAGGGGAAGCTGGCTTATAACCCTTAAGTTTGCTCCTGACAACACAGCTCCATTGAGGTTGTAAAACCCAAACTGCCATCAGCTGAGGATTGATCACTGAGAACACATTCATTTGTTTGTGGGGGACAACTGGATCCAACCATGACCGGGGAAGTCCACTCATACCGGCTGCAGTGATCAGTTGCACAGTGTCACTACCATGGCTGCCCAGTTATTCCCTGTCAACAGGCTGGATGGAGGGGTTTCTCAGAAGAGGGGCTGCCAATACAACAGTCACTATGCAGCTTGGCAAGGAAGTTTAGTGAGAGCTGGAGAGATGGCTCAGCGGGTAAAGGTGCTTGCTTGCAAAGCCTGAAGACCCGGGTGTGAGTCCCTAGTACCTATGGAAAGCTAGGTGCACAAGATGGTGCATGTGTCTGGAGTTGGTTTGCAGTGTCAGAAGGCCCTGGCACACCCATTCTCCTTCTCTCTCTTTCTTAAATAAGAGAGAACAAAAGTTCAATGAAAATGGCTACTACTACCTGCATAATATGAATTTAAAAAGAGGGGCCGGAGAGAATGTTCAGTGGTTAAGGTGCTTGCCTTAAAAGTCCAATGACCCAAGTTCAATTCTCCAATACCCACATAAAGCCAGAAGCTCAAAGTGGTGCAATGCATCTGGAGTCCATTTGCAGTGGTTAGGAGCCCTGGCACACCCATTCTATCTGTCTCTCTCTGCTTGCAAATAGATAAAAATATTTTTAAAAATATTAAAAAAATACCCATCAGAATAGAAGAGGGACTAGTTGGCAAGAAGAGGGAGTTCCATGGAGGAGGGAATAAAGGAAGGTGGCGGGAGAGGATTGTGACCAGGGTACATTGTGTACATGTATGAGGTTATCAACGACAAGTTTAAAAGTTAGGACTGGGGAGACTGCTCAGCCATTGAAGGAGCTTATCAGCCTGGGTTTGACTCCCCTGTGCCCACATCAAGCCGGATGTATAAAGAGGCACATGTATCTAGAGTCTGAAGGCAAGAGGTCCCTATGTACCCACATATTCTTCTCTCTCTCTCTCTCTCTCCATGCTTGCAAATAAATAAAAATATTTTAAAGTTTAAAATATAATTTTTTTAAAGTATATAGTGTAGCTGAGAGGGGTAGTTCATGACTTTAATCCAAGCTGGGGAAGGATTGCCATGATTTCAAGGCCATTCTGGGCTACAGAGTGAGCCCCAGGTGGCCAGGACTAGAGTGAGATCCTGCCTCAAAAACCAACAAAAGCCCTATGAATGAAAGTTCCCCAAAAGCAGCTGCATCTACTTCAAACTTCTTCCAAGGCTGACTCACTGATTCGAACTTCTGTCATTGTGGAGAGGCAGAATGTTGCAGGATCAGAGCCAAGTTATCTTGGGCTGTTTTTGCCCCTTTAGTACCCATTTATTGCCTGCCTCTGTGTCTGACCAAACATCCTTGTGGCTCTCAGGTGATCAGGTAGAACCTTTTTGTAATGTACTAACAGAGCACCAGCTCCCATCGTCCCAAAGGCTAAGGATACCACAGGTATCTGAAGTTAATAGCGGAGATTCCTCCACTTTGCTATAACCTGTCTATCTGATGTTTCCACCAATGTATCTGAAAAGTGCCTTGATTTCTGACCTTCTTTTGCTCAGTAACTATAAAAAAACTTCCTAAAATTAACACATTGCAAAAAGAAAAAAAAAGGACAGTGAGAAAAAAGAGAGAACAGTAGAACTATACAACAGAACATCTAGGGTCACTTCTTGCTTTTATAAGTATTGGGCTGGAGAGATGGCTCAGTGGATAAAGAACTTGTCATGTAAGCATGAGTCCCTGAGTTCAGATCCCCAGGACCCTCAGAGAAAGCCTGATGTCGTAGCAGGCATCTGTAGTCCCAACATGCTGACTGCAAGTAGGGAGGTGGAAATAAGAAAATCTCCCAGAAGCTCGAATACCAGCTAGCCTGGTAAATGTGGTGAACAAGGAAAGATCCTATCTTGCAGGTGGAAGGTGAGGACTGATATCTGAAGATGTCCTTTGACCTCCACGTGCACACCTTGGTACGAAAGTACTGTCACACACACACACACACACACACACACACACACACACACACACACGGCAAAGTGAACAGTACTGTTCTAGAATAATTAAGAATGGGAGGGTAATGAGCTTAGAGCTCTTTCTTTTTATGGAGCCCTATATCTCCAGTCTTAATTATCAAATAGATCAAAATCCACAAGTCCAATGCCACATCAAAACTCAAACGCATGTCAAATCAAAAGGAACAATTCAGGGGCTGGAGAGATGGATTAGTGGTTAAGGCACTTGCTTGCAAAGCCTGAAAACCTGGGATCGATTCCCCAGTACCCATATCAACCAGATGCACAATGCATGTGGCTGAAGTTCATTTGGAGTGTTAAGAGGTCCTGGTGTGCCTGTTCTCTCTCTCTCTCTCTCTCTCTCTCTCTCTCTCTCTCTCTCTCTCTCTCTCTCTCTCTCTCTCTCTCTCCCCTTGCAAATAAATAAAGAAAAAGTTCTAAAAGGAACAATTCAGAGATACAGATGTTTACACTCATTGTTCTTTTCTCTGATAGAGACCTGCCATTTTCCAATAAAGGGCAGCTCCTTTATTTCCATGTGAAAATAGCACCTGAAACTACCAACTGCATAGCCTCCTGTGTCCCTTTGATGCTGGCACTCCACAGATCCACGGGACACAAGGAATACCCACTCGAGCAGTCACCACAGCTGAACTTCCCCAAAGCCCACTGATGCAATGCCCTGCTTAAAATTCATTCCACCCTGACCAGTGGCAGCCTGGAAGGTGAACTCAAGGACAACGGGCTCCATGGTCTCGCCACACAGTGTCCTTCCTCCAGACACTCCCGAGCAGCTATCTCGTCCAGAGAACTTACCCACCACGATAGCGTATCTACTGCAAGACTTCTACCATCGAGCAAAAATAATTTCACAAGAACAGATAACCTCTCTGATCACCCTACCCCCCATGCTGGTGACATTATCTGTATTTGCAAGACTGTGTTTCTTCTGTTGGTTATCTGTCCTGTGCAAAGCAAATTCTGCATTATCTTTGCTAGCTTGGTTTTGTTTCCATTTTGAAATAAAAATCGAGGTGTCAGTGTTTACGTTGATAAACCGCCTCACCCCTTCCCTGTCTCTCCTCTGTTATGTTGCTGCCCTCAGTGGTAGACAGGATACCCGTGATGCCTGCGGTCATGCCCGGGAAAGACCAGGACAAACACCTGGTCTCTTCTTATCGAAAACGAAATGGATCAATACACGTGATACCTCTGGGAGGAAGGACCCACGAGATGGCCACACTTTGTCACATGGGAGCTTCTTACTGCCCAGTTAGTCATCTGATATGACAATGTCAATTTGTTTATTAACAATTACAAATTTATTTCAATTCTGTCTCCATTATGTGTCATGGTTTGATCCAGGTGTCCCCCACAAACAAATGAATGTGTTCTGATTGATCGATCCTCAGCTGATGGCAATTTGGGAATTAGAACCTCACTAGAGCTGTGTTGTTGGGGCGGGCTTATGGGGGTTATAAGCCAGCTTCCCCTTGCCAGTATTTGGCACACCTTCCTGCCGCTGTTTGCAGTGCTGTGGCGGAGGTGATGTCCAGCCCTCTGCTCATGCCATCGTTTTCCCTGCCAGGATGGAGTCTCCCCTCGAGTCCATAAGCCAAATAAACCCATTCCTCCACAAGCCGCTTTGTTTGGGTTCTTTCTGCGCACAAACTAGAAAGTTGACTACAACATTATTTGACAAGTAATATTGCATTTTTATCATATTTTGAAGCATATGTGCATAGTAGAAGGGTCAAAGCTAGCTAATTACCAACGTTGCTTTTAAATGTTTTTTATTTGCACATATATGTATATATATATATATATATATATATATATATATATATATCTGTGTGTGTGTGTGTGTAGAAGTCAGAGAGATAGAAGAAAGGCTTCCCTGATTCATCTGTTTTGGGTGTAAGGGATGTTATCAGAGTTACTTTTAGGGGTGTTTACTCAGTCTTGCTATTTCAATATTCCCACTGCTCAAAGGGTTTTATTTACTTCGAGTAACCTAAGACTGAGTGAGAACAGCAGTTTACTAAGAATGAGCATATTCTACGGGTCAATATATTTAGGTTGAATTATGGTTGAAAAAAATAAAATAAAATGTCCTTTTAAGAGCACCACGTGACTCTTCTGCTGTCATGTTATTGGCTGAAACTTAGTGGCATGGTCACAAAAGCTTCAAGGGCAGCCAGAAAGTCTCTGTCCTAAAGGGCCATGGGTACAATTAAAACTTGGGGGAGTTAACACCAAGGAAGAAGAGGAGGAGGAGATCGGAAAGCAGAGGGATCCCTGCTGAAGACTCCAGAGAAGGCTCACGGCTCAGAGCGAAATCCAACAAGTTACAGAGAACCTCCATTATGGTCCTCGTCAGCCAGACTCTCAAGGCTGGAGAGATGGCTCAGGGGTTAAGCGCGCTTCCTGCGTAAGCATGAGGGCCTCAGCCGAGACCACCCAAGTTCAAATCTCCAGACCCCACATGAAACATACATGTCTGAGACCCTAGTCTCCAACAGGGAGCAGAGACCTGAGAATCTTCAGAGCCCCCAAGCTCTGGAATTTGAAAAAGGAGACTCCAGCTCAGAAAAGTCTTTAAAATATCTCTTTTCTTGTTCTTATGCAATGTATGTTCACAGTAGAAATTTTGGAAAATCCATACTATTTAAAAACCCCAAACCCTCATCTCGCCATCAGATAGCTCTTCTATAGACATTTGGGGAGACAACTATCTTTTACTAAACACTATAAAAGTTAATCCCTATTTTAGGTAAAAGAGCCAAGTGAAATGTAAATATTCACGGCAAAACATGAAAACTTCCTCTCCGTGTCCCTCACTTGGACTTGTTCATTTAATCAGTCTGTAAAAAAACAAGAGCATCTCAATGCCCTTCTTGGCCGATGACGTCATGTTCCATGACATCTTGGTCCAATGACATCAAGAACCACTTCCCTCTTGTCTTTTCAGCTCAGTTTCTTCAGCTCAGGTTCCTTTCTCAGACCAGTTCTGTTCTCACAGGCGCAACGCTTTCCAGCTGTTCTGGGGCGGCAACTTTCTTCATTCCGAGACTTGAATTACTTGCCCAAAACCACCAGCCAGAGTCCTAGAATGAAACTTCAGTGACTTATGTGGGTAATTCAGTCTATTCCCAAACCACCTGTTATCAGGGAGATCGTCATTCTTGTGAATGACCACAGCTTAAGAATATCAACTGTTTATCTAATTATTGTGAGAGGCATTTTTCCTAATGTTTTATGTGACTCTTGAAAAAAAACTTTCTTTGCAATCTATTTTGAGACATAAGATTTCTGGATTCAGGGTTGTAAGCATTTAAAATGCTGCTAAATCCAAGTTGTCCTTCCAAAGGCTTCTCAATGAATGTTCCAAAGAGAGGGATGTACATGTCCTTAACAGTACTGAGTATGATCAATATGTTTAATTATTTCTCATCTAACAGATAAGAAATGTGACCTAATTGTTGATTTAATTTTCATTTCCTTGATTACTAGTCAAATTAAACAACTTTTTCTATGTTTATAGTCTGCTGTCATTTGTTCCTTTGCTAATTGCCAGCCTCTATTCCTTCTCAGTTTTTCATTTTTTTGGCATTTATAGCAACTTTGTATAAATTTGAATATTAATCCTGCCTATAATTTGTGTCATAAGCATTTTCTCTTAGACTGCTGCTTATTTATTCCTCAAAAGTTTATTATGAGAAATTTCAAATGCCCAGCAATTTGAAAGAACATTGTTTTTTATAGCTTTCTTTATAATAGCTTTTGTATATAGTTTGAATTTATCTTGTGTATCTATGAGCAGTGTTTTTAACTTTTGACATTTTCCATCCTGCCTACCAGGAGTCTTAACTCATTCCAAGGTCATCAGATGTTATCATTCATTTTACCAACATTGTCATCGTCTTTAATGTAAAGTTCTTTAGCTCCTCTCCTTTGTATTTTGGGGCTGGCTCAGGGGGATGGGGCGTGTCTAACTTTTGTGTTTCGTGTGTGGATGCGGAGGTCAGAGAACAGGTTTTGGGGTGCCAATCCACACCTCCCACCTTGAGGCAGGATCTCTTAACTGTTCACTGCTGCTAGGACCAGGCTGGCTGGCCCGTGAGCTCCTACATATACACACTTAGAGGCATTGCAGCCTAAGATCCGCTTATCAGACAGAACATGTGGTTTTGGTCTTTCTGAGATCCAGTTGCTTCACTTAGTACAACTCTGTCCAGACCCATTCATTTTGTGCTCGCCCGGGAACCCCAGCCCTTGATACCCGATTTGTTTTCATTATCCTATGTTCTTTTTTTAAAATATTTTATTTTTTCATTTCAAGTAGATGAGAGAGAGAGAGGGGAGAGAGAGAGAGAGAGAGAGAGAGAGAGAGAGAGAGAGAGAGAGAGAGAGAGAGAGAGAGAGAGAGAGAGAACCAGGGCCACCACCTTATGGGTCTGGCTTATGTAGGTCCTGGGGAATTGAACCAGGGGCCTAAGGCACTGGATGCAAATGCCTTAACCACTTAGCCATCTCTCCAGCCCTGTCCTTCTTTCTTTCCTCACTGCCGCTCAGCTTCGGGATGGTTAGGCAATCAACCCAACACCGAAGAAGAACCTTCTAGAACTTGCTGACCTGCTGTGTCATTTGATGTGACCTGATTTGGGTTCCTTGGCTGCCTCTGTGGACATTAAGTCCCATTCTCTATGTGAAATGCTTAGTGCCTTCCTCATTGCAAGAACTTACATTCATCATTATTATCCCATAATTACTTTTGGCAGGTCCTAAGACTTGCTCTGCGCATCTCGCTCAGCCATAAAGTGACAATATTTGGCTCCCAGAATGCACTGGTGCCCATGTTCCCTTGCTACTGGTGGCCTTTTCTCTTTCTTGAGGATTGCATTAAGACCCAGCGGGTATCAGATCAGGACCCTGTTTAATGTTCGTGTACAGTGAACACTGCTAACGACCAGTCACAGACCACAGGCAGCGATCGGTTCAGGACACATGGAGAGCTGATTAAACCAGAAACAAATGGAGATTGTCTTCGGAGGAACCCCTCCAATGTCCCATCCACATGGGCTGGCCCTGCAAGGCAGGGGGCCATGAGATGAGAGGGCAGGAACGAGACACAATTTTCTAAGACAGTGGGAGTCTTTAGTTCTATTGACTTAGGAAACAGGAAATGGCTTATTACAGAGTTCCAGACTCTTCCATGGCTGGCTGTCTCAGTCAGACTATCCACAGCTCTCAAAATTCCTTGTCACATTTTCCATTATAATAAACGTGATTGCTGATTTCCGAGCTCTCAGGCTGAAGTCATGCGTTGTTTTCATGTCTTCTAATTGATCTTCTCACTAAATCAGGAGAAGAGGCGAAAGTTCCAGCTGGGCAGCAAGAATCAGGAAGATGAGGCCAGATCCTTCAGCTGTATCTTTCTCTCTCATTCAGCTACTGGGTCCAGGGCCCATTCAAAACTCACTAGGATCCCTGCAGCATCCTCTGGGCTCAAGCAGGGGCCTTCCAAGCTACAAAGCTGGCTAGCGGCCCTCCAGCTTGATGCAACATGGCCAGCCACAGAGAAATGGACAGATCCTGCCTCAGGCCACTTGAATCCCAGCTTGTGTCTGTCCTGTCCACACAGGCTTGCTCTGAGGCTGTCTCTGCTGAAAATGCCTTTCTCTCATCTGTTTTCTCCTTTCCTAGGTCACCTTTTTGTTCCTTTTTCAAATATTATCTGAGAAATGCTAAGCCTTGATAGTGTTTTTATTATTTATTTGCAAGCAGAGAGAGAGACAGAGAGAAGAGAGAGAGAAGAGAGAATAGATACACCAGGGCCTTCGGCCACTGCGAACAAACTCCAGATGCATGTGCTGCTTTGTGCATCTGGTTTTACCTGGGTACTGGGGAATCGAACCTGGGTCATTAGGCTTTGCAGGCAAGTGCCTTAACTGCTGAGCCATCTCTTTAGCCCCTTGATAACTTCTCAAAGGGTTTGCACTAAACACAAGTAGACACAAACATGGTGCTGGAGCAGGGTGGGCTGAGGGGTGGGAGCAGGAATTTTGTCTGCTTTTAAAAAAAATTTATTTGTGAGAGAGAGGGAGGGTGTAGGCATTTGAGCCCGGATGGAAGTGGGTTATGCAGGAGAAGCTGAACTGGAGTCTGGCTAAGGAGAGGCCCCTGGTTGATCTCAGGGAACTTAGTCATCCTTCATTGATACAAAGTGCCCAGGCTTTTGTATGCCCCCATCTCATCCCTGGTCACTAGTTGCTGTCCCTGAAGACAGCGTGGCATTGGATAAGGTGGTGCCACAGGAGGGACTCAGATGTGAGCCAGCCAGCCAGCAATGCTGCTGGCTGCTGGGAGGTAACTGTATGATCCTTGGGGACATCGGGTCTGAACCAGAGTGGGTCCTGGCCAGCCTGAGCTACTGTGGTGGCTTGAACATGAGGTGTCCCCACGGCCCCAGGAGTTTGTAGTTCAACCTCAGACTCAGTCCTCAGCTGGTGGAGCCTTGCTGGAGGAGGTGTGTCACTGGGGTGGATCTTGAAGTTCATATAACCCAGCTCCCACTTGCCAGAGCTTAGCTTACTTCCTGCAACCTCCCAGCTGATGTGGCAAAATGTGATGCCCAGCCTCTGCTCTGCCATGATGACACTTGCCTTACCCTTGAGGCTATAAGCCGAAATAAACCCTTCCCTCCCTTAAACTTGCTTTTGGTCGGGTGTTTTGTCCCAGCCATGGGAAAGTTCCCCCAACAGCTACTAAATCAGAAATTCATCCATGTTCTTTTGGCGACCCTGATCACGCTGGAGCTCGAGAGTGGCAGACTCACATACTTGGATCTTCAGAACCCAGGACTACTGACCTCAGGGGCTGTGGAGATACTCAGCAGAAGATGCTTGCCTGCCAAGACTGATGGCCCGGATTCAATTCTCCACATGAAGACAGATGCAAATGTGGCATCTGGAGTTCATTTGAAGAGGCAAGAGACCCTGGTGTGCCCATGCCCCCTCCCTTCTCACAAATTAATAAAAATATTTTAAAACATTTATTGCAAACCTCTTTGGAGGTTTTTTATTAGCTCTCCACATAATGTTCCTTGTTAGAAATGAAAAGAGATGATGGAAATATTTTGCCAGTTTATTTAAAATAATAAGCTCATCCTTTGATGAAAATAACTTGATTTTCCAAATTAGAAAAAAAAGACGCAGTGACATTGTTTTAAATTTTTTTTTTTTGCAAATATTGTCAATGCCTAACTTAATGGAAGACAGTTGTGTTATATGATTTTTACATTCACTCTATTTTTACCTCCCTTGTGGATTTTCTGGAAAACTTCATTATACACTTGTAAGAGAATAAAAATTAAAAAAGGCAAATAACATCTCAGCATTTTATTAGAAACATAGCCTGATTTCATGGATCCTGAAAGTGTCTCACAGACTTCAACTGTGAAGCAAGAACTCCTACCTGGTCTTGAGGTTAGATATTGCGAGAGGACCGAGGTTCTGGGTGGCATTACATTGGGCAGGCTGAGTTGAGCTGCATCTGGAAGGATTCTTGTCTTCTTTCCAGGAAGAAGATGCACTTGGAGGCCAGCTCAAACTCAGCACCTCTCCCCCCACGCTCTAGAGGTGGTGATCCCAGGCCTGCCTCCCCATTGCTTCTCCTCTCCTCCGCCTCAAGCTCTCTGCATTCTCTGCACTGGTTAGGGTCCATCAGGACGAGATGGCACACATAAACTGGCTTGCTGAAGGAGAAGTGGGGAAAGGGAAGTTTTGCAAAAACCAGAGCCTGGAGGGCTGGGGGAGGGGGGCACGGGGCAGCCCTCCATCTGGGCCATTGGTACTCATGGAGGCCAGTCCCTGGTGCAGATGCAGCCCTGGACAAGCAGCTAGCTGCGCATCTGGGGTCAGCCTGGATCCTGGGCAGAGCTCATGGCAAGATCGTCTACACGGAACTGTGGCCTGTGGTTGGTGGAGCATCACAGACAACCAGAGGCAGCTGGGCAGAAAGGGGGAGGGGGCCATACAGCCCAGCCCTGCCCTCCTCCTGATGTCAGTCTCCTGTAGCTGAACTCCACTCAAGGGCTCAGAGAGAGCCTGGGCTGCCAAGGAGCACAGAGGCGAGACTCAGGGCCAACTCTAGGACACAGGAAGGGTCAAGGGAGGAGGGAGAGGCATCTGGAGCAGCAGAGGGGAGGCTACCCTCCCAGGCGACCCCCCACCTAGCTGGACTTCCGTCCCTTCGGACCCAGGGAAAGGGAAGAGCGGCTCATTTATTCCAAGCGGTCACCTAATAAGATGGACAGGAATTTCTGCTTTAATTTTACTTAACCTGTTGTATGATCTTGAACAAACTATTTAATCTGTATGCATCTCAGTTCTCACCTTTGCAAAATGGCAATAGCAGCACATATTCCGGGGATGTTATGAGACTGTTAGTCTGGGCATGCGCATGTGGCCAGGCACACAGGAGGCCTCATTAAATGGCCAATAGCCTTGCTAGGCCCATCTTTCCTCCTGTGTCATCAATCCTATCAGGACCCCCTCTCGCTTTTACAGGTCCATTCTCTCACGGGGATTCTTTCCTTTTCTCAGCAAATATGTCTGGACATCCCTTTTCCTAATTCAACTTTGATTTGGTTTGTAAAACCAAGTGCGGTTGTTGGCATTTAGACGGCACAGGCCTGACCCTGGTATAGATGCAGCCTCTGTCCAGAAGCTAGGTCCTCGTTTGTGGTCATCCTTGGGGACAAAGCCAGCAAGTTACTTCAGCCCTCTGTGGAAGAGCCAGAATGAAGGTGATGTGTGCAGTGCAAAAACTGGGCAGCCTGCCGCTCTAGCCAGCTCTGGGTGCGTGAAGTCTTCTGTCAGGAAGAGTGGAGAACATTCGGCAAGCCCTGTCTGCCTCAGAGTGTTCGTGCAGGCCTTTCCCCATGGCATCATCCTCAGGCTGCAGGAGCAGGAAGGTTCTGCAAGTGGTAAGCAGGCCACAGCCCTTCAGGAGCCTCATGGCGCCCCTCAGAACGGGCAGTGGGTACAGAGCTGCTGAGTCCCCCATGCGCTCTGGGGCCACGGTGGCAATGGACCACAGACTACGTGGTTTAAAGGAGCCTGCTGTCTCCCAGCTGAGGAACTGGAGTCCTGAGGGAAGACGTCAGCAGGCCCTGCTCTTTCTGGGTGCTGTGAAGCCAGGATCTGACAGATGGCCTTGGAGGTGGCCATCCTTTCCCTGGGTCTCTTCAGAGCCTTCTCTCTATGCTATGTGAGCCTGAATTTCTTTTTCTTTCTATTTTTTTTTTCAAGGTAGGATCTCACTCTAGCCCAGGCTGACCTGGAACTCACTCTAGCTCTAAGTTGGCCTGGAACTCACAGTGATTCTCTGACCTCAGCCTCCTGAGTGCTGGGATTAAAGGTGTGTGGCACCGTGCCCCGCCCAAATGTCCCCTTCTTTAAGATCTCCAGCCATACTGGCTTAGAGCCTAAATGACCCCCTTCAAAGGCATTGCCTTTGTCAAGAGCCTGTGGGTCCCCAATGAGGCCTCATTCTCATGTACTAGAGATGAGGACTTCAAAATTTAAATTTTGGGAGGACCCAGTAAAAATCAGTATACCTTCAAATGGCTCTTAAGTCAACGAATACTCATATGAGTAACTATATCCACAAGATTCTCAAATTAGAACATTCACATAATTTTTATAAATATTTTCAAAGCACATTGCCAATTTAAAAAATATTTTTGCTGGGCATGGTGGCACACATCTTTAATCCCAGAACTCAGGAGGTGTCAGGGGCAAAAGCCTTTGGGGGCCTTTGGAGGCACCCCCTGGCTTAGTCTTGGACAGCACCTGACAGTCTGCCAAGAGGGGCTTGGCTTAATGAGTTTCAGGAGGGAGTCCTGATTAGGCTATTTGCACATCATGCCCACAGGTTCTTGCCATAGACCAATAAATAGCTCCCTGATTGGCAAGGAGCTCTCTCTATATATATCCTGTAGCATATCTGCAAGAGGTATATGAGGTATGAGGGATGAAGTATGAGGAGTGAGGTATGAGCAATGAGATATGAGCAATGAGATCTGAGAGAGCAATAAAGAGAGAATGCGCATTCTTCCACCCATACGAGGTGTATGTGTGTGTTTGTGTGTGTGTGTGTGTGTTTTATCATTGCCCCCACGGGCGGTGGGCAGTGACAAGGAGGCCGAGGTAGGAGGATTGACATGAGTTTGAGGTCACCCAGAGACAACACTGAGTTCCAGGTCAGCCTGGGCTAGAGTAAGACCCTACCTTGAAAAAACAAAAAAAAAATTAATTTATTTGCAAAGAGAGAAAGGATGCAAAGAGAGGCAGAGAAGGAGAGAGAGAGAGAGAGAGAGAGAGAGAGAGAGAGAGAGAGAGAGAGAGAGAGAGAGAAATATGGGCTTGCCAGAGCCTCTTGCCTCTGCAAACGAACCAAAAGCATGCACCACTTTGAGCATCTGGCTTTTTGTGGGTACTGGGGAATCGAGCCTGGGACAGCAGGCTTTGCAAGCAAGCACCTGTAACTGCTGAGCCATCCCCCAGCCCCCATTCTTGCTAAAGCTCTTTCCCCCCTTGTACTTTCATCCTATTTTATTTTGCCTAGTGTCCTTGTGTGCCAAATGAACTTGACGATTCCCACACGCCATGGGACCGTTGACCACACTGGCCTCTTCCCTCTGCACAGAGCAGGTCCCTGGACAGCTCTGGATGAACTGCCTGGCAGAGAACTGAGTTGCAGGCTTCATCTGTCCTGCATCTGTCTCTGTCAGGTCTGTGGCTAAGACAGTCTGACAGCCATTATTTGTCTTGTCAACACAGACCAGGAATAGAACATTAAAGCTGAGCTCCACCAGCCTTGTCTTTTCTTCATCTTCTCTTACACCTGTGTTTAGAATTGCAGGGCAGCGTACCACCTGCCCCCAGGGCAACAGACAGGCTTTTCTCTCCAGGGCTCCAGGCTTCGGAGTCTTACATGATCGGCTGCCCAAAGCTAAGGGTGAGCCTGAGTAACAGGCAGCATGATGGACACCATGGGCATTCCGTCTGCCACAGGGCATCAAAAAAGCTGCATGCTTCAGCATTGGGCTGGCCCAGGGGAGACAGGTGGGTGAGCCACACAACCCTGCTCTCTCAGATCTGATAGCTGCTGTGAGAGGTGAACCATGGGTAATGGAGGCTGTTGGGAGGCTAGGCAGGAGTTAGCCTGGGCTCATGTGGCCCAGCCTGGACTAGACTCTGTGTTCCATCTGGGGAGCAAAGTCCTGCAGGTTCTTCTTGTCACTGAATTACACAGACTCCAGGTCATTGACGCTGGCTTCTGTGTGGTGTTCAGCGTAGACCCATAGGGGTCCCAGGAGGGATGGAAAACGCGCCCTGGGCAAGAAGTGATTGGGTAGGTGGGCTCTGGACTGGGGTGAGACACTATTTCCCTCTTTCCCAGGGTCCATCTAAGCCTGATCCTGAAGAATGGAGGGGTCTGATTTACGGGGGTGGGGTGACTCACTGGGCCACAGGAGAACTACTCAGTTAAGAGGAAAAGAAACCACGGAGTGAGAGCTTTCCTACCTAGCAGTTGACGCTGTTTCTCTGTTTGGCGTTTCCTCTTTATTGTTGGAACTTTGGTAAAATGTCAGTTACCACCTAGTTCATTCCCTGCTTTCTGCAGATAGTGAACTAAGGCTTGAGTTGTATAAAGCAGATAGGATGGAACAGAAGGTCCTCTGAGGCCAACAGATGGCCTGAGTGACAGGTAGAAGGGTCGTTTTCTGTCAGAGGAGCTGTTGGAACACGTGTCACCAAGACTTAAGTTACACAAGCTGTCAGTTAAAGTTACTCTGATAAAAGCTGAGCACAAAGTCCCTTCAGGTGCCGTGCAGAATGCAAATGCAGTGTATTTGAATGGCTAAGGACAAGGATATTTGGCTTGGGAACCAGACAGCTGTGGTTTGAGGCTGAGGGCACCTGCACAAGCTCCTTGGACAGAAGCACTGCAAAACATAAGAGAATCCAACATGATGTGGACTTCGGATCACCAGTGGTATACTTATGGAGGGGTGATGTGGACCTCAGGTCACCTGTGGAAGTGATGTGTTGGCTCATTTTAGGTGTCCACTGACTGGGTCATCTTGTGGTGGTTTCTATAGTGCCTGGCATCTGAATCCGGGAGCTAGATAAGACTATTCCCTCACTCACGCAGGTGGCAACATCCCACCTGCTGTGGCCTGGCTAGAAGGAAGGGACAGACGAAGGGCAAACCTCTCTTCTTGAATGGGACACTCGTCTCCTGCCTTTGGATATCAGAAATCAGAATCAAATGGATCCAAGATGCAAACTGTGGATACCCAGCCCTCACCACCACATCACCAAGAAGAACCAAGTAAAAGGTGTATCACTGCATCTTAAGGTCCATGCTCCTAGAACACACACACACACACACACACACAC
>PVHP010012870.1:0-42076 GCA_004024765.1 Zapus hudsonius
ATTAAGTTCTCCTTAGGATCTGTGCCAATATGGTCAGGGTTTGTGTCTTCCTGGACCTGCCTCTGTTCGCTCCCTTTAGTTGTGTTGTTGATGTCATTTGGCGTGGTTTCCTCAACTGGTGTGTTATTCTTACGTCGAGGTCTGCCCATTTTGATTCCACTTGAGGTGGTTGGTGGGATGCCTATGAGAAATCTGAGTGTTGGAAAGGGTGGCTCGGATCCCAGCGTGGGGGTTGGAAGCGGATCCCAGGTGGTTTGGGCCTTGGGACTGCGAATGGAAGTCCAGGCAGCTATGGTCCCGGGGTCAGGGCTGGAATCCCTGGCGGCTTGGGCCTCGGGGTGGCAGCTGGAATCCTGTGTGGCTTGGGCCCCAGGGGGCAGCTGGAATCCCGAGAGGTTTGGAACCCGGGTTGGTGCTGTAAGCCCGGGCAGCTCGGGGCCCAGGGGGAAGGGGGGACGGCTGCAAGCTGGGTGGTCAGGTCCCTGGGGGATCAGCTGGAATCTTGGGTGCCTGGGTGGCGGCCTGGAACCCAGGTCTCAGCTTCTGTCTGAGGTGGAGGCTAGGTGTCCTGGCAGCTGAGGGAGGCAGCTCGGGCAGCAGGGGAGTGGGACAGCTGGAAGCCCTGGCAGCTTGCAGCCCGGGATCGGCGGGAGCTGGAGCGGGTCGAACCCGGGATCGGCAGGAACAGGAGCGGTTCACGCTCAGGATCGGCGGGAACAGGAGCGGCTCAAACCCGGGACCAGCGGGAACAGGAGCGGCTCGAACTCAGGATCGGCGGGAACTGGAGCGGCTCGAACCCGGGATCAGCGGGAACTGGAGCAGCCCAAACCCGGGGTTAGCGGGAACTGGGGTGGCCTGGGTCCTGGGGCCCGGGAGCAGGAGCGGACCAGACAGGGAAGTGGCGTGATCCGGACCAGGAGCCTCGGGGGAGCGGCTGGAACTGGAGATTGGTGGGAACCGGGGTGGCCGGGCCTGGGAGCAGGAACTGCTGCCTCAGATGCATCCTTGAGGTAGATTCAGGTTTCAGTCAGAAGACTCTGTTGCTGGAAGGCTACCGGAGTCGAGGACCTGGGTATTGCTTGCTTCCATGGCCTCTAGCACAGCTAAAAACCCTAACCTCTGTTCCCCCGGGGACACTGTGTGGCTTCTAGTTCGCCATCATGAACCGGAAGTCCATGAACATCTCTTTTAAAAATATGTTACATAGTGTGTTATCCATTTTTTTGGATTCCAACATAACTTATTTGCCATAATCAAAGTGTTTCTCTTTCATCTAAAATCATTCCATTTGAAATCACAATAGCAGTAAAAGGAAACCTACAATTGAGGTAAGGGGCTCCTTTGACAAAGAGGCAGGAAGGTGCAAAATTGAAAAATAAAATAGTGTTTTATTTTCTGACACAATGGAAGTGTTCTAATCCATGTTTTATCACATTGTATATGTTTAGTATTTGTTTATTTGAATAGAGCCACAGTTCCTTTCTTTGTAAAGTAAAATAAATCAAATAAAATACTTTTTATCTGAATTTCTTGATGACTTATTTCTGTCGTACTGTGACATAACATGTTCCAGAAATACTGACTAGATTCATTAAAGAGGTCATTGAAATTTTTATAGTTTTAGAAAACTATAAAAACCCTTCAGGGTGTGCACTGCAGCTTGAATGCTATCAGTAACTCCTCTGCTCATGGAACCATGCTAGGGAGAATCTTCTCCCAGTACGAATGCCTGTTCTACGTCAGACAGTCATGACAGAGGAAAGAAGTGAATGAAAGGTCTGGTCACATCCTCACACAGATAGTAAACACTTTTCAACCGTGGAAGTTTATCACTGAAAAGAAGCCTTTTGAATGTGGGAAGGTAGCTTTTAGATTCAAGTACCTCAGGTGAACTGTGACTATGAGAAGGCACTCGGGCAGATCATTCCTGGTGGGTCATAAGGAGAGGTGTAGTTATATGACTGTAATTCATTGATAAATCCTTGTTAACAGAGATGTTCTAAAGAGATACCTATGTTCCTTGCTCTGACTACCAGACAATCATCATTTTTCTTCATATGCAAAATTATAATAGGAATGTAAGAGTCTGGACCTTGAAGCCTGCCTCTGAGAAAGACATGAAAGACTTCCAATCTCTACTGATCCTAGCAATGCTTGTAACAGACAACAAACTCTGGCTGGCCCAAAATGGATGGGAGCTCAAATCCAGCCTTTTCTCTTTCAAAAATGGGGGCTCTTTCAGTCCACATTTTCCTCCTCTTACATCCCTGACTTAAATAAAAATGGTCTAAGAGACTATCTGGGGCTCAGGTTCCTTTCCCCCAGGAAACATATATATGCTCTTGCAAGTCTAGCAAGTCTCTTGACTTGCTATAAATTGTCAAATGGCCACAGTCATGGGTGATAAGGAACTCAGACTCCCGGCCCTCCTTTGCTAAATTGTTAATAAATCCTTTTGTCTTTACCAACTTCTGTTTCCTAATTTCTTTTAAAATGCAGGGAAGCTGCCCGGCTAGCTCAGTCGGTAGAGCATGAGACTCTTAAAATGCAGGGAAAGTAAAGTTGGGTTTTATGGACCTCAGAGCCCTGTAACACTTACTTACTAATCACTATTTATTTACTAGCTTATTAATCTGTCTCTTCAGGCTTGCAGAAATTGGTTATAGCCAAAACAAAGCACAGATCAAAAAAATCAGAGTAGTTCTAAATTTGATTAAAGGAGTCAGAAGGTAGATGAGGGAAAAAGTGGGGAGGGGAGTTAAAGAGTTAACAGCTAGACCCAATAAAACAACTATGGAAATAATGATTTAAATCCCTTCCCAGCTGACGACCAGGAACAGGTGCCCAATTCACTCTTCCACATTCTGGGCTTTCAATTCAATGTGGTAGGAAGTTGGTGGAAATGAAACCCCTTGGGCTAGGTTCACATTCTTATTGAATAATAGTATTTCTACTTACTGAAGGCCAGGAAGGAAAAGTCTCAATGAAAAGGGGAAGAAACTAAGCAAGTGAAAGTCTGTCATTGGGAGCAGTGCTGGAGACCTTGTGAATGATTGCAGGTGCTGGAGTGCGCTTTTTACAGACTCAAATGTTGATAATCGGTGAGTATATAGTGAGGAAGAGGGGAGTTTGATTGAGGTCATAGACAGATAAGGAATGGGTCTGTGGACTACTGACACTGGGGAAAATGAATGAATACAGTGTATTTATACAATTGACCACTGGGATAGAGAACCATAAAAGCAGAAGCTGAGCTGGGTGTGGTAGTGCACACCTTTAATCCCAGCACCTAGGAGGCAGAGGTAGGAAGACCACTGTGAGTATGAGGCCAGTCTGAGACTACAGAATGAATTCCAGGTCCAATTGGGGCACAGTGAGACCCTACTTAAAAATAAATACATAAAAACTTAAAACAGCCAGTTGAAGGCCAACTGTCTCATGTGTTTTGGGATGAAGGGACTAAGGAATGAACTAAGCCTCCATCACTCTTCATGACAGGAAGGGAGGAGGGAGAGCTAACCCTATAAATCCCTAGAGTCTGTTCAGACAGACTCCAAGCTCTGGAGCCCCTCCCTTCCCAAAGGACACTTTTTGTTTGCAATAAAGTTGGCTACTTCTGCTTTCACTGTCCTTCTGAATCTGTCTTCCTATTTGGAGCTTCCGAATGTGTTACCTTCAAGAAAGGACCCATAGTGCCCAGACCATTGGAGAGGGGGGTTGTCATTTTTCTTTCAGTGTTTTGTGGCCCATATGGGGAACTGAAGATCCAGGGACAGTGGAAGACTTAAGAGTGACTGAGAGCATCTGACACCTTTAGAAACCTCACAGAATGGTGGACAATCCCCCTACCCTGGCCATGAATAATAGCATGGCCAAATGCCTCTGCCAGTCCCTGTCTGTCCTTTCCTTGGGTGTCAGGAAGAGTAGGGGACCTGATCTAAGGGGGAAAAATGACTCAGAATTCATTTGGCTAAATAGAGATTCACACATACACACACACACACACACACACACACACAGATAATAGTAGAGGACAGGGTGGGTGTTTATACTTATATACTTAAAACCAAGAAGTAAAATCTGTTGTCTTTGAAGAAAGGGTCATAAAGTTGAAAGGCAATGTCCTGACCACTTTCTCTGTTTTCACAGTCAATGGGACACCTTTTCTAGTGAAGGCCTAGCCTAAGTCCATGTAAGAGACCCAGGTCCTCAGATGGCTCCTGGGATACCACCTGGCTCTAGCCCACTGCATTTTTGCAGTCCTGTGTACTCTTGGCTCACCCCCTGTACCTTCCCACCACTTTCCTATAACTACAACATCTCAGTTGTCATCCTCTCAAGCTTGGTAAGCCATGGAAATCCCTACTTGAGTCTGTCTCACTGTGGTCCACACACAGACTGTGCTGTACATCATCTGGATTTTATTTTTGTCTGGGGGAATGCCTTCTCCCATAAGAAAATGAAGCAAAGGACTGGACACAATCTGACCCAAGTCTTCTATCTTTTCCTCCTCCACTCCAGGATGAGCTGCCGCCAGGACATCTCTGAGATCACCACTAAAATGTTTCACAAATATTCTGCCCAATTAGACCCAAAGAGCCTTAAAAGGAAGATTTTAATCTTTTTTAAAATAACGTGATTCTCAATAATTAGATACATTTTATGAGCAAATCTTGTGGTGGTACCACCATTTCCCTCCTCCGTGTCTCCAACCCACTGGGAGCCCTACTCCATGGGCATACTAGATCTGTCCATGGGGTAGGGGTTATGAATTGCATAAAACATAGCCAGTTTTTCCTCCCTCCTTTTTGTATTGTTGCTCAGGGGGGGGCAATGTCTCTGGATATTATCCCCCACCATGGCTGTTACAATCTTTCCATCCCCTCTTCTGCTCAGTTCCCTGAGTCATGGTAGGTGAGTTTTAAGTCTGCTTTATTGTTGAGATCTTAAGTGTCTCTGGACTAATACTTTGGATTGTGTTGGGTATCATTGTTGTCTGTCTCCATTAACCTTTCATGGGTTATCTGACTTGTGGTGATAGGTCTGTTGTTTATCACACCACTTTCTCATAGGTTTTGTTTGGGCCCTAGATGATAGGCCATGAGTGGTTCATCTCCTGCCAGGACGTCAGCCATCATCCCATGTCTTATTTGTGGAATTGAGTTGTGCATGGCTCTTGCTTCCTTCTGAAAAAAACAAACAGAATCTCCATAGAAGAGTTAGGTCAGTAAATGTTAAATGAAACAAACATTGTTAATTTGGAAAGATTCTAATGAATGTAGCCTCTCTGTAGATCTCTGGTAGTATGAATTTCCCCTTTGAGCCCGAGTTCTTGGTCCCCATAAGATTTTAACATGGATCCCAGTTCCAGTTAAGAGTTCCTTGTCACTGAGAGGATCTCTTAGCCAATCAGTAAGCCTTGATTACCCACTTAGGATTAGCACCACTATTACACAGATGAGCACTCTTGACTTGCTGGTCTTTTTCATATAATAGTGTGTCAGCAATCTCATAACATCAGTCTGTACTGTATATTAGTGGTCTCTGATTTCTCCAAATATTGACCAATTTCCCCTGGCAGCTCATGTAATGCCTTCCAACACTACACATGCTACCATCTGGGAGCTGACTACCATTCTGGAATTAGCATGATCTCTTGGTGTTGTTTGCTGACACTCTGTGATTTCTTCAGCAATAGGGTCTTACCTATTCCCTGGGCCTAAATTATAAAACCTTTGAAAAAAGCCTTTCTTGTCTTGGGGAACACGTGGATCTCTTTAATCAACAGCTCAGTGTGGGAAGTAACCAATGACTGGGACAGGGAGTTACAGGCCTGAGCAATTTGTCTTGGGGTTAGGCTTCCTCCCATTCTATTCATGGCCCCACTTACCAGGCAATGCCCACAGCTTCCTCAGGAGCTTACTATATGAAAGTAAGGATTTTATGGTATCCATTCATTATTGGTTTCACCTATTGTGAAAGTTCTCCTACCCTTCCATTCCTCTCCTCCCCCAATTCCTTCCATGCCCTTTTACAGTCTCTCATTTTACCTGTCAGGTTTGCTTACAGTTTATGCTTAACCTGGTTAGGAACCACATGTGAGGGAGAATATACAGCATTTGACTCTTTGTTTTTGTGTGAGTTCACTAAGTATGGTCTGCTGCTATTCTGTCTACGTTTCTTGAAATTTAAGTTTGTCATTTTTCCATTAATCTGAGTAAAATTTCATAGTGTAAATGTACCAGAACTTTAATATCCATTTGTCCAGTGACAGGCATTTGGGTTAATTAAAATTCTTAGCTATTATGAATTGAGCTCCTATAAACATGTTTGAGCAAGTGTCTCTGTGCTGAGGTATGAAATCCTGATTGTAGGTGACCAGTAGATAGATAGCTGGGTCCACTGGTAGCTCTATATCCTTCCTATTCAGGAGCCTCCACATTGCTTTCCATAGTGATTATACAAGCCTGTACTCTCACCATCTGGGAATGAGGGCTCCTTTTTCCCCCACAACCTCACCAGCATCTATTGCTGTTGAATTTTTTTTATGATTGACATTCTGACTGGAGTAAGATGGAATCTCTTTGTAGTTTTGATTTGCATTTCCCTGATGAATAAGGATGATGAACACTTTCTTAAATGAAAATTGGCCATTTGTGTTTTCTCCTATGTGAATTCTCTGTTGAGAACAATGCCCCATTTTCTGAGAGAGCTGTTTGATTTTTTATTATTTTTTAAGTTCTTTGTAAGTTCTAGATATTAGACCTCTGTCCATGCTGTAGCTGGTAAAGATTATATTTCAGTTTGATGGTGGTCTGTTGGCTCTGAGTATGGTATATTTGTCTGTACAGAAGTTTTTACGCATGATGAGATCCTATTGGTTAAGTATGATGAGATCCTATTGGTTAAGTGATTGTTGCCCTTCCTAGGCTAATGGAGGTTTTTTGTCAGGAAATTTTTCCCTACTCCTATCTCGTGGATAGTTCCTCCTTTTTTTTCTTCCAGGGTTTTCAGAGTTTCAGGTATTATGTTGAGGTCTTGGATCCATTTGAAGTTGATTTTTATCCATGGTGAAAGGAGTGAATCTAGTTTTATTTTTTTTACCAGTATTTATCCAATTTTTCCAGCACTATCTAAAGACGTTATCTTTACACCAGTGAACACTGTTGGCATCTCTATCAAATATTAAGTAACTATAGTTACTTAAATTAAGAGCAGGGTCTTCATTTCTGTTCCATTGGTCTGTCTGTCTGTTTTTATGCCAGTACCTTGCTTTTTTGTTACTATGGCTTTGTAGTACACCTTTAGATAAGAAATGATGATACCTCCTGAAGAAGTTCTTTTTACTAAGGATATATTTGGCTGTCTGAGGCTTTTTGCCTTTCTAAATAAATGTTGAGATTATTTGTTCTATGTCTGCAAAGAATGAAGCTTGGATTTCTTTATTGGCATGACATTGAATCTATATATTGCTTTTGGAAGAATTGCCATTTTTACAATATTAATTCTACCTATCCAGGGAGCATGGAAGATCTTTTCATCGTTGCACATCCTCTTCTATTTCCTTCTTGTGTGTTTTAATGTATTCATTATAAAAGTCTTTCACATCCTTGGTTAGTATTTTTTTCTATGCATTTGATTTTTTTGAGGCTATTGAAAAATGGGACTAGGTGCTGGGAACATTAGTATGGAGTGCATAGGAGCTTTGTAGCTGTACAAAAGATTGGTGTGGAGTGCATAGGAGCTTTGTAGCTGTATAAAAGTTTTATTTCTTCAGTGATTGATCAATTTTTAGTTTGAGTTGGATTTGTGTGGATTAGCAAGGGTGCAGATGTTCTTGAGGGTAGAAGTGCATCTACTAATCTAGGTTGGTGCTATGATGGAGCTGGAGTTTATTTCTTTTTTCTTTTTGAGTAAATTTTGCATTATGAAATGTGGTATACTTGTATTTGTTAGATGTACACTTATAGTAGAATTATCCTCTTTTTGGCTCATTCCCTTGATGAGTAAGAAGTGACCTTCATTGTCCTTTTAAATTAATCTTGATTTAAAGTCTATTTTCTCTGATATTAATGTAGCTACAGCCACTTGTTTTTATTTCCATTTGCTTGGAAGATCATTTTACATCCTTTCACCCTAAGGAGATTTCTGTCTTAAGAGGTGAGGTGAGTTTCTTAAAGGCAGCAGATGGAAGGAGCCAAATTTCTGATCCACCCTGCTAACCTGTATCTTTTTATAGGGGAATTAAGTCCATTTATATTCTGAGTTATAACTCTGAGGTTTGCTTTAAGCCCTGCCATGGTGGCAGCTTTATGGGGGTTAATGCCTCACATGCTAGTATTAGCCCAGTAATTTTGGTTATAATGCTCGTCCTCTATTGGGCTCTTGAGGTTGGTTGCTTATCTCCTCTGTGTGGAATATCTCCTGTAATATCCTCTGTAAGTTTGGCTTTGTGTTCATATAATCATAGAGCTGGCTTTTATCATGGGATACTTTCACTTCTCCATCTATTATGAGGGATTGCTTTGCTGGGTACAGTAGTCTAGGTTGGAAACCTAGACTTTAGACCTTGAAGATCATTGTTCCAAGCCCTTCTGGCCTTCATGGTTTCTAATCAGAAGTCTGAGGTGAGTCTGATGGGTTTGCCTTTATAAGTGATGTGTTGTTTCTTGCTGTCTTGAGCACTCTCTCTTTGCTTTCTATGTTTAGCATTTGAACTAAGATATGTCTTGGAGAGTTCCTTCTTTGGTCCTGTCTGTTTAGAGTTCTGTGGGCCTGTTGTATCCAGACTGGCCTTTTTCTTCTAAGATTAGGAAAATTTTCTTCTATAATTTTATTGAAAATGTTTCTATGCCTTTGGCCTGAGTTTCTTCTCCCTCTGGAATCCCCATGACCCTGATATTTGGTCTTTTTAGGGTATCCCACGGATCCCTCATATTTTAGTCACATGACTTCTTTGAATGTATTGAAGTTTATGGAATTGCTATTAATTTCTTCTATCTTGTCTTTGAGGTCTGAGAATCTGTCCTCAGACTTTATGAACTATGGGATTGAGGAATTCAAAGGAGACTTTTAAAACCTCTGTTTGATTTTTGATTTCTGTTGTATTTTTGCTCATAGTCTCCATTTCTCTGGTGAGTTAATATTTCCAATCTAGTTTTATTTTCATTAATGTTCCCTTGAATGAATTCAAGGATGAATGAATGATTTTGGTTATGTCCTTATCAAATTTAATCTGCTGGTTATCAAGGTCCTCACGTAGTTGGTTCACCTTCAACTTGCTTAAAGTGCTTTGGAAGTGCTCTGATTTTTCTCAATTAAGTTGAGTCTAATGGCTAGGCTTGTGTCATTCAATTTCACTTCATTTACATCTTTTTGACAATTTCCATCTCAGCCAATATCTTGGTCAGGGGGATATCATTGCAGTTATGACCCGAGGTTATTTTATTCCCAGTTTGGGATTGTAGTTCTGTTGTCTCTCCTACATTCTCACTGGCATCTTCCATTGTGGGGCTAGGAAGCCCTGGTGTGGGATTCTCAGCTTGATGCATTGTGGTTTATTTTGTATTAGTTTCTTCCCATTTCTGGATAAGGGTCTAGTTTTCTTAATGTGGGAGCCAATACAGGTTCTTGTTGGGTGTTCAGTGAGTGTTCTTTTGGGTTTGGGAAAGCATTGTAACCCCAGGTGTGTGAGTTGCAGAGGTTATAGGTATGCTAATGGTTCTGGGCTGGTGTCTGGTGTGTAAGATTGTTTGGAGGTCAGAGATCTTCTCTGGCTGTAGTTTCCTCTGTGTCTTGCTACTGGGGCTAGGGGTGTTTTGGAGCAGACCTACTTGCTCCTTTTCCCTTTCCATATTCAAGATGGGTGGGTGTAGAGATCACCCTGTTACTCCCCTTGCAGGTGCCTGCCAGGGAACTTTTTCTCTCTAGATAGAATCATAACGAGGAGCCCTGGGGTGCTATAAGGTGGGTGCAGAGTGTGTAGGAGGTCTGTAGGGGTCTAAAAGTCTTTTCTTTAATGATTGATCTGTTTTTTTTTTGTTGTGGTTGTTTGACCTGTGTTGGTGTGGAGTAGCACAGGTGCAGATTTTATGGAGGCTAGAAGTGTGTCTGCTACTCTAGGTTGGTGGTTGATACTTAAGTTGTGTTTCATTTGAGGCAGTATAGAGCAGGTATATAGGCTCCAAAGAGATCAGCCCCTTCTATTATTAAGGGTGCCATCCCCTATTACTCTGTTGCTGTAAATAATACTATTCCCTTTACAAACTTGTTTGGACTCCAGGCCCAAACACTGTGGGTCCCTCTCCAGTTTGTGTTTCCCTGGTCTCACATGCTTTGGTATCCCCAGAGGACCAATCCCAGACGCACCCAAAACTTTGCTAGTTTGGAGGACACAGGCCTAGGTACACTGGTGTCCCAGACTGGGATGTACAGGCACTGGTTGTACTGGCACCCCTAGAACTCAGGACCCAAACACATCAAGCTTCTCATCAGCCTGCCGCATGCCTAAACAAATCCCCATTTCCCCTCACCTATCTGGCTTGTTCAAGCCCCAAACAATGTGACAGCACTAGACTAACAGTCCTCTAGAATCTGTCTGGAGCGTCCTGTCCCTAGACCTGCTCTTCTCCTCAGCAGCCAGTCCCTATATGCTCAGGTTCCAAGCCCGCCACACAGATCTCATCTCCTGACTGGGATACTGCAGGCACTATTCCACTGTGGCCCCTAGAGCTCCAGATTCACATACACCAGCCTAGAGCACACAGGACTTTCCCCTCAGGGGGCAGAGGCCCTAGACTCACTAGGTCCAAATTCATCCAGCCATGCCATGCCAGGAGCATCCGTCCCCAAACACACTACTTCCCAGTCCACCCCTCACAGGACTTTTTTAGGGGTGTTTTTTGACCTTTGTGGAGCTGGTGGGAGTAGTGCCTGCCTTTTCCTCTTGTCCTGTAGCTCAGGCGGCTGGGTGGTGCTCTTCCCTGCTGAACCCTGGAGCTGCGTCTGGGTGGAGGTGAGTTCCTGCTGCAGCTGGAGCTGGAACTGGAGTCTGTCTTCCCATAGTTACAGTTTCCACTCTATCAGCTGACTGAAGACTGATTTCCACTTTATCCACAGTTGAAGCTAAGCCTACCTAGGAAAACCAAAAACAAAAAGGTAAATAAAAGGAAAGCTGCTGTGGCTGACTGGCTCGCCTGAGGTGCACACTGCTTGAGCCCGGCCCTGCAGCTGGCCAAGGCAGGTCTTCAGCCACTGGAACTTGCTCTGGAAGATCTTTTGACTGTGTGAATGTTCTGACTCTTTCCTCGTTTTCTGCTGAGGTTGAATTTTTCTTGCACCCCTTCTGTTTTCAGAAGAAGGGTGTGTTTGCCTGTTTTTCTTTTCATTCCCATTGACTGCTTTGGTATAGCTACAATCCCGCCATCTTAACCCAGAAGTCACCAATTTTAAGCATTTTCTGTCAGGAATCATCCTGCCCTTGATATTCTCTAAGAAACAGAGAATAATGGCCTCCACAGGGCAATCTTATTTACAATGCAATCTATCATTTTCATCTTTTCTAGAGACTGGAGGGAATATGGCCAGAGGTACCTTACGTACAATATTCTTTTACTTCCATGATCATCCTGAATTTGCCACCAACTCACCAGCTAAACCTTACCACCCTTTGTGGTTCAGTATCTCCTAGCCCTCCAGCCCCAGACACTTAAGACTCCTCCTTCTGAGTCCCTCCCCTTAATTCCAAACTCTCCTAAAGTGATATGTCCAGGGATGTCTCCTCCAACACTTTTTGGGCCTTGCCCTCCTTACCCCTAACCTATAACCTAACCCGTGAGAACTTTAAGTTTCTCCAAAGAGGCCTTCTGCAGCCCCTTCAGCTTGTATCCTTTATAAGAGACCTCTGGAGAATTCAGACCCTCCTTTGTTCCCTGATATTTCTCCTTAAGTGAACTAAGAGACATAAAGAATGAATTAGGCAGCTTTACAGAGAAGCCAGATCAATACCTTTAGGTTTTACCACAACTCACCAGTCAGTATGAGTTGAGCTAGAGAGATGTCATGTTAATAATAGACCAAACTCTTACTTCCATTGAGAGATAGATGGTACTGACCCAGGCCATAACAGCATGAAATAAATACTACACAATCCACTCTCAAGTTCCCAAATCCAATGTTTTTACTGAGACAAATTCAGTCCCCTTCACTAACCCCAGCTAAAACCAGGAGGATTTTCAGGGAGCATGGGGTTGTAGACATTTTATCTATTGCTTATTTGATGGGATCTGAAAGGCTTGAATAAAACTGCAGAGCTGGTTACTGTGGGACAAGGAACACAGGAGCCTCTCATTATTTTCCTTCAGAGACTCAAAGATCCAACTAGGAAGCACACTAATGTAACTTGAGAGACCATGAGGAGGAAATTCTTGTAAAATACAAATTTCTAACCCATTCATCACCTGATATTCATAGAAAGTCACTAAACAGGTAGATGGACCAAGCAAGAGTCACAATCTATTGCAATTGAGACCTGGAGAAGGAGAGGAAAAGAAAGACACAGAGAAGGAACATAAAAAGGATATCAGGAAATTCAAGCAGTAATGAAGGTCAGAGAGGCCATCCTGAGAGTCACCTCTGGCCACCTGGTTCCTCTGCAGGAACCTAGGCATTTTTGTAAAGATTTCCCTAATAAAGCAAAATCATAAGGGACTTGTCTTGACCCTGCTTGGGACCCTGTCTGAACTGCCAAATAAACCACTGGAGGATGAGTTGACTTCTAGGTCTGAACCTAAGACCTCAGGTTACCTCCCCAGCAGAATGCTGATGGGCCCAGAGCCTTCCCTACATGCTCCCGTATACCAGTCCAGTTTGAGTAGCTCCAGGTGAGCATTAGGGGTGGTACAACACACCCTAGATTTTCTAGTTGACATGGAACCTGGAAGCCTGATGATCTGTATGCTCCTTCTCTCCAAGCCCCCCAATCTAACCACACAGCCATTGATTGGGGCATATCGGACCAGGTCCAGAAAAAGTTCTTTACAGGCAGGCCTCTTGCCAGTTCTTGGGGAAAATACCTCTTCCATCAATCTTTTCTCATAGTTTCAGAAGCCCCATCCCAACCCCATTGGGGAGGGTGAGTCTCTCTAAATGTCTAATAGAATTTATCTTTCCCCTTGGAAGGAATGATATTCCCTTAATAGAAGATAATGTAGATACCTTGGTCTGATCTGAAAATATCCAGACACATCACAAGGACTCCACTTATTTCCCTCATCAAAAATATCTGAAAAAAATAATAAATTTGGAAGCCAGGCATGGTGAAGCATGCCTCTAATCCCAGCACTCAGGAAGCAGAGGTATGAGGTTTGCCATGAGTTCGAAGCCACCCTGAGACTAATTTCAGGTTAGCCTGGGCAAGAGCAAGACCATACCTCAAAAAAAAAAAGATTAAAAAAATAATATCTGTGGCTGGGCTTGGTGTCACACACCTTTAATTACAGCACTCGGGAGAGCAGAGGTAGGAGGATTGCTCTGAGTGTGAGGGCACCCTGAGACTACATAGTGAATTCCAGGTCAGCCTGGACTAGAGAGAGAGAGACCCTACCTTGAAATACCAAAACAACAACAACAACAACAATAATAATAATAATGAAATCTGGCATGGAAAGTGTGCTCACTGGAGGCAGGCAGGTAAACTACAGGAATGCATGCTGGCTGGGGCAGAAGGCAACAAGAACTGAGATGATAAACCACCCTCAACCATCCCTCAAGCATCAGTCAGGGCTCAGGTGAAATCACAGAGGAATTGGCAAGATGAGCAAGGAGGCAACTTCCATGGTGAGCCTGACAAGCAGCAGAGGGTGAAGGAGACAGACACAGAGGATAGTCAAAACATACCAAAGGAGAAATCCGGAAGCTGCTGAGAGCTCAGCACTAAAGTACACTTAAAACTCACCCACCTCAGCTCAGGGAATTTTGTGTAAGAGGGAGTGGAAAGATTATAAGAGCCATAGAGTAGGAGGGAATATCCAGAGGCATTGCTTCACCCTCCTACAAAGACTAACTTCTGCTCTCACAACTCATAGCCCACAAATCCATGGTGGATACTGGCAATCCCACTGAGGAGGGCCCTCAGTGGAGTAGGGCCTGAGAGGAGGGAAATGGTGGTGCCCACACATGATGTATCAATATAAAGTTTCAAGTTAATGATAATAACAATAACAATATTCACTAAAACCAGATACAGTTGAGGAACTTGAGCCCATAATTATAGCCCTGAAGAAACAGAGACTCCTAAAAGAGGCTCCATCCATATAACTCTCCTATTTTTCAGTCCAGAAAGGGCCCAATGAATGGATGCTGGTTCGCAACCTCCATTTGATTAATGAGGCCCTGGTCCCTGCTCATCCTGTAGTACCCGATCCCTGTGCTTTGCTAACTCAGATTTCATCTGGAACTACTCATTACTCATTATTCAGACCTGAAAGGTGTTCTTTACACCAAGTCTGCCTTTGCTTGCTTATTGAGGACCAAATCCAATGGGCAGAGCAGGTCACCTGAACAGTTCTACACTGAGGATTTAGAGGCAGTCCCCACCTGTTTGGCCTGGCTCAGGACCTCATGGACTGGAATAGACCCAATACCATCCTATTGCAGTATGTAGATGATGTTCTACTTTGTGGGGCTTCTAATGTAAAGCTCACTTGAGAAACTGAGGCCCTTCACAATTTCCTGGCTAAGTGGGGATTATGAGGTCTCAGGGGAAAGGCTCAGCTATACTAATCTAAGGTCTTAATTGGAAATGATACTAAAAGATGGGAAACAGTTTGAATTCAGTATGGATTCAGGCTATTCTAGCCTAACCGTTTCTTCTTTACATAGGTATGCTCCTATCAATAGAGATGCAAGCTCAGTCAGTGCAGCTGAATTTTCTAAACTGTTTATGCCAGTTGTAGTTCTAACTAAAATTATGTCATTAATTTAAATGTTACTCAAATTAACTAAATGGGAATTGATGATGGGTTTGCTGTGTAAACTAAGCTCAATGCTTGTAAAGATTTTATAAATGTGAGTCCTTAACATATATATTCAGTGTTGTATGAAGAGCTAAAAACTGTAAAGTAAAATCTAGAAGAAGTGACACTTGGACTTTTATTTTCAGGTACATAAACTCCAACACTAAATTTAAAGCAATTATAACTGGAAATCACAGAGTATATTATGGATATGTATATATAATATAGAACTTTTTGTTAGCATTCTAACAGAGGTACAGAAACATACTATATTAAGGTATAGAGAGCTCATTTATTAGCAGCTCAGAGCAGCACAGTTTAAATGTTGAGGGGCAGATCAGAGACAGAGAGACTGGAGATGGAGCTGCTTCATACATATCTGTGGTGGGTCTGGGCAGGTGGAGCAAACCCTGGGATAGATTATTGGAGAGGAAAGGTAGAGAGGATCCAGGTCTGAGCTGAGAAGTGGGGAGCAGCATTTAGAGAAGAAACAGGAGGGAGAAAGAAACAGAGAGAGAAAGGTGCATGTGTAAGGAGAGAGGCCGGAGACAGAAACAGAGGGAGAGATAGAGTGCAGCCAGAGACACTGAAACATGTGCTTTCAGGAAAGAGAGCCAGAGAGAAAGACAGAAGAGTGTCTGTGGGCTTTTATGCCCATGCCCTTGATGAAGGAGGGCCTTATAGAAGTAAGGGCTAGGGCTCAGGGAAGGACCCAGGTTGGCTAGATCTCCCGTTCCAGTTTTGGCTTGGCAGTAGGGGAGAAACAGAGAGATGGAAGGATGCTCAGAAACTAACACCTTTCTCTGCAGACATCAAAGTAATGGTTTAGGATCTCCATCAACGGATGGTCAAATGAGTGCACAGTTGCTTGTTTTGACTTGAAATGTTGATGTATCATGTATCAATAAAAGTTGTCTTCTTTGAATAACACTTTGACACCTCTGATACATTTGCTTGACTAGGCCCAGTCTTGGGCTTTCCTTTCTGTTCTTGGAAGATATACTTTGAAAAAGAACTCTACTTAGTCTATTGATCAAAAATTCCCTATCGTTGATATCTGATCACCTAAGTAGCTCATTACTACCTTTGTCTGCCTCTAGCAACAATACTCTCAAGTTAGTTCAGCTAAAATCTTTCCAACCCCCTGAGTTTCCTCTTACTAATTTTCAGCCCATTGACCACAGTCCCTGTCATATTGTGAATTAGGTGTCTCCAATAAACTCAAGTGTTTTAAATGCTTGGTTCTGAGTCTAAGCTGATGGCAGTTTTGGAATTAGAGCCTTGCTGTAGCATGTTCTTGCTGGAGGCAGGCTATGGGTGCTCCCACTGTGGGTGTTTGGTACACTCTCCTGCTGCTGTTGTCCACCTGATGTTGGCCAAGAGGTGATGTTCAGCCTTTGCTCATGCCACATTTTCCCCTGCCGTCATGGACCTTCCCTTCAATTCCATAAACCAAAACAAACCCTTTCCTCCCACAAACTGCTTTTGTCAGGTACTTTGTGTCAGTAATGAAAAAGTAACTACAACAGAAAATTGTTACCAGTGGAATGGGGTCATTACTACTAAAAATCTGACTATGGCTTTGTTCTGATTTGTTGAAGGAATGTGGAAGGATTTGAAACATTGGCTAAAGAGACTCTTTAAAGTGCTGAAGGCAAAGTTTCACAACCATTCTGCTCAGAATTGAAAGACCTGAATGCAGTAAGAACTGTGAAGTTTGGCTTATGAGAGGAAGAAAGAACTTTATCCAGAATAGCCTAGAAGCAGTTTGTGTGAGAGGTTTATTACATTCTTCCCGTATTCTGAAAATTTGTGCAGTATAGCACTGTGTAAAAATGTACTGGTGTGAGCACTTGGATATGACACAGAAAGATATGAAAGTTTCAGGCTGGAAACAGTGCCTTTCATATACAATTATTTGAGGGATTACAACCATCGAGATGGGGCCAGCTATTCTGCATTGGAACAGTGGGAAGAAGGCTGATTTTTTTTTAAAGGGGCCTCAATGATAAAGGAATGTCTTGCTCTCCAAAGTTAGCATTATTCCTCCCTGGATTAACAAATGTGTTTGCCCACCTTGTATTATGAAGTATAGCAAATTCAAGAAAGTGAGGGCCATTGGATTTGCAATACAGTTTTGGTTTTGGCAATGGTGACTGGGGAATGAGGCAAAGTTATGGGAAGTCCCTGAATGGAGCCATGAGAATGAATGAGCCAGCAGTGGATTGTGGTAGGGACTCCAGGACTTTTTTAAATGCCAGGACTGTGGATGGCTACCACAGAGAGCTGCTGGCTAAGGATGGGTTGTTGACCAGGCTGTAAACAGCCTACCTGGAGGGGGAAATTCGGAACTCCAAAGACTCATCTCTGGTTAGAGATGTCAGACTTGGAGGTATAGAATTTAATGTTTTCCCTGTTTGTTTAAATCTTATATGGGTTCAATCTTGCTTTGCTATGCCCAGTGCCATTTTTTGTAGTGTGAATGATTCCTCTGTCCCATTATGTGGTTTTACAGGTTAACAGTTAAAAGATCTTGGACTATGGGAATGCTTGAACAGTATCAGGATTGACAAAAACTATGGTGACTAGAATCTAAAGTTGTACTGAATGCATTGTATTTTACATCATGGATGATTATCAGTTTATGGCTGTTAGGAGTGGAATGTGGTGATTTGAATTAGGTATCTCCCATAAGCTCATGTGTTTTCACTGCTTGGTTCCAAGCTCATGGCAATTTAGGAATTGGAGCTTGCTAGATCAGGTGTGTTTCTGGAGGAGGGCTTATGGGTGTTATAGCCAGCTTCCCTCCATGGGTGTGTTCAGCACATTCTCCTGCTGCTATTTTCCACCTGATGTTATCCAAGAGGTAATGTCCAGCCTCTGCTCATGCCACATTTTTCACTGCCATCAAGGAGTTTCCTCTAAGTCTGTAAGCCAAAATAAACCTTTCTCTTTCACAAGCTGCTTTTGGTTAGGGGCTTTGTGCTATTAACATGAAGGTAATGTCTCCTTAGTTGTAAATCCCACTGGTCTTTGTTGAAGTCAGAGTTAACTACAGTTTCTCATTGTGAGACACTGCTGCACCCATCCTTATACTGATCTGGTTGACCTCTTATGGATAAAGTGTGCCACACCATAGTTAGAAAGTGTCATGAATATGTCTTCTTGCCCTAATAGCTCACTTTAAAGAACCATTTTAACTAATTTTCCACCTCTGAATTAGCTACAAGGATACTATTGCATACTATATAGACTATGTCACCTGATATTATTATGAAAGTTCTTTTTTAAATTATTTAATATTATCAATGAAAGTAACTAAGTTTTACTAATTCTAGTATATTTCAGGATAAAATATTTTAGTGTTAATTTAGTTTTTATTTCAGACAAACTATTAATAGTCTCCTTCTCTGGAAGCATTAGCTTTGATGAAAACATTGTTTATGTAAATAACTGTTTCAGACAAGTTTCCAAGGAAACATGCTTTATATTCAACAGAATATGCAAATGAAAACCTCTTTCCTGTATAAATTGCCTGTAAGTGAGAAACAAAGCCTGAAAGAGTAAGCCAATTCAAAGAAATTAAAAGAAAAAAAAACAATTGGCAAAAGTGACTCCAGTGGCTTTTTTTAATCACCATGAAGATCATTTCCTTTTGCTTTACAGATTTTAGTACCAATACTGATATTTGCCTATTGTCAACTGAGGAGAGATTAAAAATACGTTGAGCTTAAATGCTCTTAAATTTGCATGGTAGTGTCTGTGTTTGAGTGATATCTATTCAGCTAGTTGATTATTGAGATTAAATTGCTCTGTAGACCACTTTGGAGCAATTTTAGCCTATTTTCTATAACAGAAATAAATGTGGCTTCCCTGCTAGGAAAACAACATCCTGGAAATGACAGAGACAAACAAGAAAGTTCTTACACACTGTAGCATTATACAAGTTAGCTGTGTATCCAGAATACATTTATAATGAATTATCATTTTACCTTTTGAATAATTATTATAGCACTGTGGCAAAAGAGGAAAGGGAAGCAGAAAAGAAGTACAAGACTTTAACTCTTATCCCTAGAAACTAAGCTTTCAACCACATCTGGCACTCAAAATTCTCAAGTCAAATAGGCAAGTCCAGTTTTCTATCCTGAAGGATTCTCTCTCACTATCTCACTCTCTCTCACTTACTCTCTCTCTCTTTCTCTCTCTCTCTTTGTTGGTATCATTTTATACCAGTTTTGTCATGTAAAAGACAAACTTACAGTATTCATTTGGAAGAGAAAGTTGAAGGCTGCTGGCCCATGTCTGCTCCAGACTATGCCTAGTTACACAGCTACACTATAAATCTGGTTGTTTATTTTTGGCATTCCATACTGTTCTGAAAGAGATTCAAGAAAGAACAAAAGAAAGTGGCCAAAGAGTTTACCTGGGAAATCTTAAAAGGCATTGCCCCTTTACAAAAAATAACGGTTGTCTTAGTTCAGTTGGGTTTTTTTTGAGAAAGTTTCTCATGTACCTCAACCTGTCTTCAAACTTGCTCAATATGGACTGAACCTAGCCTTCAATTCTTGTCCTCACCTCTACTTTCTAAGTTCTGGAATTAAAAGTGCACACCACCATAACCAGGCTCAAAAAGTCATCCCTGAAGAAAAAAATCTCAGCATATGCAAAAAGAAGATGGGTATTTTGAAAGGAAAATGGACACCAGTTAAATTTCCCTAAGTTTACTTGAGGAAGCAAACCTGTCTAAAAGCAGGCATTATTTCGGACCAAAGGTGATTCAGTTCAAAATGCTCACTAGCATATGTGTAGGCTATATTTATAGCTAGAGAAAGGAAGTGACATACTAAAGCAACTACTGATGTTTGCCTTACTTGAATAATATGATCAGTTGCTAGCCTATGATTGGATGAAGTGCTGGGTTTGGATAAGACTTATTGTTTGGCTACAAGGGTATATACTACTAGAGGTTACAATTTGTTTACATATCAAACTATGGTACAATTTACAATATGTGGAAGCTAAATTTTTTCAACCAAGTATAGGGAAAGATGTAAGACAAATTTGTTTCAGTTTAACAAGTATATAGTGAACAAAATAAAATATTCTTTAAAGATTACTCTATTGGTTACCTTGTAGGTAACTTCCCACCTGATCAGAAGCAGCAGGGAAGCAGATAGACCAGAGGAAAGGGTTTGTTTCAGCCTACAGTTTCAAGGGGAAGCTTCATCATGGCAGGGAAAGCATGGCAGAGCGGAGAACTGAGCATCACATCTTGTTAAAGGAGCAGGGCAAGGAAGACATCTGAGAGAGCTAGCTGTGAACACCCTATGTTAATAAACCCAGTAACACCTCCATCAAGGCTACACATCTCAAAGGTTCAACCATCAGGGGGCTGAGTAGAAGGCTTAATCACAAACACTTGAGACTATGGAGGACATTTTAAATTCAAACCACCACAATAATGAAAATCTGTTCGGAGACCAAATGGGAATAAATACACCTTTGTCAAATAGAAGTGTGTTGATGAGAGAAAAGTCATGCCTGATACCAAAAACCTAATGAAAAGCTTATGGTTTTGGTGGTTGCTACTATTTTTGATTAAGTGAATATACTCTGCTGCCAAATTGCCTTCTAAATATTTATGTTTGTCTTCATATATTAACATTACTCTCACTTTCAGTTACAGAAGCTTCAATTTTTTTGAGCAGGTTTTTTTTCTTTTTCTTTGTTTTTGGTAGATCAAATTATAAAAATTGCACATATTAATGGAGTACGCATAATGTTTTGGTAAATATATATATATATATATATATATATATATGTATATGTATATCTTGTTACCAGTTTTATATGTGTGTCAATCCAAACATTTTCAATACTTTATAGGAAAAAATATTCAAAATACTTTCTTCTAGCTTTTTGAGATATATAATACAAAATGACGGTTTCCTTCTGAAGTCTATACTTTTTCAGGGATCATTTCTATAACTCCATAGTTACCCTCTGTGCAGACAAGTGTCTTAATTCTATTTAACTGCAACCTCATACTCACCGATCAACCTTTCCCACACTCTGAATTTGCTTGTTAGCATTCAGAACTACATGGGGGAATTCCTTAGAGCTAGAAAGGACATCTCTTCAAATGAAGTCAGGCAGGAAGAGGTTGAGAATATAGTTGTAAATAACCCACAAAATAACATTTTCCTAGCTGTCCAGGCTGGGGATGTGGCTCAGTGCTTGCCTAGCATGCACAATGCTGTGGGGTCACTCCCCAGCACCACATAAAATTTGGCATATGATACACATGTGTAATTCCAACATAAATAACCTGTGGTAGTTTGAATGGATGTCCCCCAATAGATTCAAGAGTGTACTTAATTGCTTTTTTTAACCATTTTGGATTTTTTTAGCTTGTTATTCATAGCTTCCCTAATTATAGACAATAAACCATTATGATTCCCTCCCCACCCTCCCTCATATTTCTTCCCCTCTCAGTCTCTTGTTTCAGTTTCATCTCCCCCCATAATGTGTAGGTACAATCATGAATATCAAGGCTGTTTTGTCTGGAGGTTCACCTTGTATGAGTCCTGTTCTTCCTTAGGAAGAATAGCACAGACTTAGAAAGAGCATGACTACTAGGGGTGAAACTCACACCAAAACCTTCCAAGGAGGAATAACAACCAAGAAGTGAAAAAGAATGAAGAGCTGGTATCCAGCACACTTCTCGGTGATGTCTTTTTGGATTTTAGTTCCTATACTCTTTACCAGGACAGGTAAATATCTTGTCCTTCCTGGGCCTGTTCCCTAGCTAGCTGCCTAAAGATAAAGCTCCTTTGTCCTCATCTCTATCACTAGGGAGATGGATGAAGAATTCATCTAGAATGTTCTGCTTGCTGGGGGTGCTGTTGAGTCTGGACAATATGCACCATTCGAGTCTGGACTGGACACAGGCAGTATGGCTGTGGCAGAGCAGCTGGGGTTGTGCAACTTACAATGGCCGCTTGTCAGTCAGGGGCCATGGAGGATGACAATTTAGACAGGGATGGCTGTCGGGTGACAAGCCCTGGTGCCTTGGGAAACTTTCCATTTCAAAAATTAAAACTCACTACAGCATCTCAAAAGGTAGAGAGCACTTTTTTTCGCCTGGGCATCCCAGATGAGGACTGTCTCTTCAGACATCCTGCTGTGTTGGGTAAAGTGAGTCATGGATCCCTGGCCCCCTGCGAATGAGCCTGCATCTCTCTGGCCAGCAGGAGAGGGGCTCCATCGGGGAAAGGTGAACGCGCGCCAGATACTCACACACATGTGGCTGGGAGAAAATGTCTGGGCAAATCTCAAATCACTCCAGCCCCCAAAACCCTTTTATAACATGAGGCTACATTATTCAGCCTACTTCTTCTCTCAGGCAGTAAGATCCAAACCTTTTGGCGGGAGCCAATCCACAGAGTATAGCAGAGCAAAGTATCAACAAACAAGATCAAGGCTTACCCTGTGATTAAAGGCGTATTGGGATTAAAGGCATTTGCCACCACACCTGTACTGGGAATAAAGGTGTGTGCCACCACACCTGGCTTTGTTCCATATTCTAAAACTTAGCTTAAGGCTGGGGCCCAACACTGCTGAAATTTTTGACAGATTGGCACTTGTGACATCTTACTGAAACAGCACAGACTGGCCCATGTTACCTCCTGCTTGAACTTGGGAGTGTGCAGGCTGTGTGCATGGGGTGGGGGGAGCCAGTACACAGTACTTGGATGGTGGGGTCAAGAGGTGATACCCCTGAGCAGTTGGGGAGGTCTGCTCAAAATTCAGAGCATGGTCCTCTCAGGTCCAGCAGAAAGTCCAGACTCCTCTCTAGTGTCTCTGTGGTCTTAATCCATGACTACCTTCTTGGTGGCCATCCTGGTGGTCATTCTTGAGGTCACACACTGCACTTTCTGGTGTCCAGGAATGGTCATGGGTGTCGGAGGTGACTGAATGGTCCAATCCAGCACCTCTTCCTAGCAAGCAGGTTCTGTTCACTTCTTTTACATAGTTCCTAAAACCACTTTGAAGTGTTGGGTGATATACCTCAGTTGGCAGACTGCTTGCTTTGAATGGATGACTAGACACATAACCCCAGCACTCAAAAATTTGAGGCTGCAGGGTCACAAGTTTACTGTCATCCATGGTTAATGGTTATTTTGAGGTCAGTCTGGCATATCTGAGACCCTGTCACAAACACTGAAGCCCATCACCCTCAGTACACAATGCTGCCATATCCAGGTGACTCCAGAACTCTGTACCCTGACACCTCCTTTCTTACATGGTACCATCATATGTTCCCATTTTCTCTGTTTTCCTCCTTTACCCTGAGCACTGTCTCAGCTAGAATGAGCTCGTGCATTGCCCAGGAGGGAGGGGGTCAGCATTTAAACCAACAAGGCTCACATGGAGTCTCTGAGAAAATGTGTCTTTGTCAGCAGAGCTTCTTCCCCTCCTGTCCTGGAAGTGAGACTTGCGGCCTGGATGCACTCTTGGTTTTCTTTGAAATTCCAAAATTGTAATGGTTCTATTCTATGTCAGCTTTTGTCTGTGCTGGAAGAAATAAATCATAATTTATTCCATATAGATAAGAAGCCAGCCTTTCTGCCTATCATGATTTGAATGTATGATATTCCCCATAATCACCTATGCTTGTGATTAAGCCTCATACTTAATCCTCAGTTGGTGGAGCCCTTGGGAGGTGGAGCCTTGGATGAAGTGTGTCACTAATGGTGAGCCTTCAGACACTCTCTTCAGCCTCCCTTCTACTATTAGCCAGATCACTCTGGCTGCTTCCTCCCTAATGATGTGATAAAACACGATACCTTGCTAGGAGGAAACTTTTCTTCATAACCATCAGCCAAAATAAACCCTTTCCTTCTCTAACCTGCATCGGGTTGGGTGTTTTGTCCTAGCAGTGAAAAGGTAACTATTGCAGTGACCTTTCTAGAATATTCCTGGAATTCAAATAAACCACTCATGAGGGAGTGCATCATGAAACAATGCACAGTTTGATTACTGTGAGCAGCAACCCAGCTTTGCTACATACCATTGTCCCCTTCATGGCACTTTGTTCATCTTTTTGCTCAGGAGAAGACACAGGACATGTTTTGGTGTCAGGACATGGAACACATTATTCTCCTAGATGCTGGAAGCTTCAGTGTAAACAGAAAGATTTGAAAAGACTCACCTGTGCTCTGTCTAGGGTGACTCTTGATTCTGTGGCTTTCGGGGCTCCAGGGTTCCTCCTCTGCTGGGAATTTTCTTGTATCAGACACAGGAAAGACATGCAGAGTCTTCTTAGCCATGAATGATAGAGATTGGTACAAGTATAAAAATATCTTATATATCTTTTAAATGAAGGGTTTATTTTTGTTTTGGGTTTCAGTATGTAGCCCATTCTGGCCTCAGTCTCTCTACACTTCTGCCTCACCCTCCTTGGCACTAATGGTTACAAGTGTGCTCCACATGCCCCACCTGTTATTTGTAGATTTTAAAGTGTATTTGAAATACTAAATAACATTAGGCATATTTCACAGATCACAAAGTTGGTGTTATCCCTCGGTTTTTAGGAATCCTTGCAGAGGATTAGTATTGCAGTTACCCTCTCGTTGCTGGGACAAACACCCAAACAGAAGAAGCTTATGGGAGGAAAGGGTTTGTTTCAGGCTTGTAGATTCCAGGGAAAGCTTCAGTGTGGTGGAGGAAGCCGGCTCACCTCAGTATACATTTATAGCAGAGAGAGAGAAAGCAGCCAGAGTTCAAGCTGGCTCTCTACCCACACCTTAGGGCTGGAATCAAGATCTGCCTCCAGAGATACATCTCTTCCAGCAGTGCTCTGCCTACTTAAGACTAAGTAGGAAGCTTAAGGCTATGTAGGACCATTTGCATTAAAACCACCACAATCAGAAATGACTTGATTCAATGAACCTGATTTAATTTACTGATAATTGCCTGATTTTTTGAGGAGAGTTCAATGATGAACATGATTTTGTTTGTGTCTTTACAAAGACAGATACGCCAGTAAGTTTTGGTCAAAGATTTTCTATCCAAGTCTAAAAAAGATAATTACATATCATGTTCATTTCAAAACAATAAATTACAACTGTGTCAATTGCATAATCTTATCAAAGAGACAAATTTAGTTAGCATTTCGTGAATGTCAGCAGCCATAATAGAAATAGAAGCTAATAGAAGAGAAGCTGATCTGGTGTGCTCTAAGCTATCCATCCATTGAATTTCCTTGTCAAACAGGAATAAATGTGATATGTAAAATGTCTACTTGTCATTATAAGGGAAAATAAAATTACATGCACTTATTTTTCTGAGATAATTTGCCTTTGCAGAAGCATTGTATTATAGTAAAATTTGTCAGGACAAAGTATTTTCTTTTTTTAAAGATTTATTTGGGAGAGAGACATAGGTATGTCAGGGCTTTTTGCCACTAAAACTCCAGACACATGCACGATTTCGTGAATTTGGCTTTATACAGGAAATTGAATTCAGGCAGGCAGGGAGGCAGACAGGCTTTGCCACAAGTGCCTTCAACCACTGAGCCACCTACACAGTCCAAGGCAAACTATTTTCCTCAAAATAAATTCACTAATATAAAAAAACTCTGTCACTGGAGGTTTATACTTTCCTAATTAGATTACTTTTATCTGTCATAGTTTTTAAATTTTTTTCTTTAGCACTATATATAATAGTTATATATAGCAATATATAATAGTTTTTTTCATTACACTGTATATAATAATGGATTTTGTTATGAGATTTTAATACATATGTATATAATGTATTATGATCATATTTATTTTTAGTAACTTTCCATATCTGGCTCCCATTCCTCATCCCAACTTCTTTTATCTTATGTCCTTTTTTAGTGGCCCACTGAGTTTAAATAGGTTTGCTTACAGGAGCATGAGCAGCTGACAACCACTGAGAAAAAAATCCCCTCCCTCTCCAGCAGCCATTAACGGCATATATATATATATACATATATACATATATGATATATGTCATATATAAATATCCCCAGGGAGTGGTGGAAATTTGTGAACTACTCCTTCTGAATTCTACTAAACATTTAAGAAAGATTTAATACAGTAATACTCAGTAACTATCCCACAACTTAAAAAGGTAATAACTGAGATGCATACTTCAAACACTAGGATGAGGTAAGAATAAGCAGAAACACATGCAAAACAAGAAAAAAGCATAAGAGAAGAGGATAGATGTAAGACTTTTTTCATATATTCCTTGTACATAGTGATGGGTTCATAAACACACTGGGGTGAGTACTCGTTTATCCATGGTCCCCTGCCACAAGGACTGATCCAGACGACTCACGGAGGAGGATATCCAGCTGTTTACGGATGGGGAGGGTGAGCATTGGGGAATTGGGGAAAACAACTCATTGTTTGCCCACTAAATAATGTAACTCATTATGGACAATAAATATATATTAGAAAAAAAGAATCAAACACAGGGCATGATGCATACTATGCAAACATTGTACCTGCTTGGTCACATCCCTGCCTCCTGTCATATCCTTAAAAGAAAGCAAAAAGAGTTAAATATAGTTGAAAAAAACTGTGATATTTTTAAAACACATTAGGTTCAAAATAATTAGTGAGAAACAAAAGGAACCAAAATTTATAAGCTTTTTGATAAAAATGTTAAGACTTCAAATTTTAAGTGACAAAAATCTAAAAATAGTGATTGATATTTCTTGTGGAAAACCTTTTCCCTGGGGTGACACAAACACATATTCTCCCCACACAAACACAGGTCTTCTTCCCAGATAGGGCACAGATGACAGACCAAAAGACAATTTACACCAAAAAATAGTTTTGGTGAAATAATGAGTTTATTGGGGCTCCTTACAGAGTAAGGTGAGGGGTTGATTACAAGAGCAATAGCTGACTGAAAGGCAGATGCATCCACCCAGTCAGCAGAGTCTCTAGCACACTACATGACTTGCAGGCATCTCAATGGGAGAGACTCTCCTACCAGTTATTTTCCCTTTCCATAGGTTGAGGTCTAGCAACTCTTCTTCAGACTTGTTGACTTCCTGAGTCTCCAGAACTTCCTTCGTCCACAACCCCCTAAGAAGAAAGGGAGTGGTTGTATCACCACTCCCAGATTTCCTGAATCCTCCTTCCTTTCTTCAGGAGATCATATTTCAATTGAGAAAAATCTGCTACAACAATATTCTATAGAATATTTATAATATTATAGGTGGAAAAATTCTGTCAAATTCATACTTACACATATTGTGTAAACAAACATATGGCTGTGTATTTTTAACTATAATTTCATTCTTGGATAACTTTTACAAAACCATAGCAATTATATAAATACTCATTGAATACCTAACTCTAGCTATTTTATTTTATAAAGATATTCATGCTATTATATTGAGAAAAATATTATGTTTATAAAAATTTTAAGTAAAAATTCATTTTTAAATTTAATTATTTTAAGTATATATAACACTTTCAAATGTCTGTCATAAGATCTCTTTGTCAAATTCAGTTAATTTATTTTCTGAAAATACTTTATTATTTTTACCCCCATATCTCAAAGGCATTATTGTAGTTACTTTTGTGTAGCTGGGATGAAGCATCTGATCAAAGGAGCTGATGGGTGGAAAGTTTTGTTTTGTTTTCTATTGTTTTCTCTGTCTTGAGGTAAAGCTCCATGATGACAGGGGAAAGCATGGCAGGAGCAGAGGCTAGACATCACCTCCTGCCACAGCAGGTAGAAAACATCAGTAGTAGAATGAGCCAACTCTGGCCATGAGCCTACCTCCAAACAACATGCCTCCTCTAGCAAGGCTCCACCTCCAATACTGCCATCACCTGAGGACCACACATCAAACCACATGAGTTTATGGGGGACATCTGACTCAAATCACCACACACATTTTGTTGGTTTGCATGTGTTTGTGTATACATGTATGTATGTGTGTGCAAATGACTGTGTATGCATATACATATTTGTGTGGGCACTCGTGTGTGCACATGCATGTGGAGGCTACAGGGAGACATTAGGTATCTTTCTCATTTTTGAGACATGTCTCTTGCTGAAGTCAGTGCTCACAAATTAGGTTAGATTAGCTATCCAGAAATCCCAGGAATTTTCATGTCTCTATCTACCTAGCACTAGAATTACACCCTCACACCACCATGCACAGTTCTTATGCACTGGGGATGGAAACTTAGGACCTCATGCCTGCACAGCAAGAACTTTATCCATTGAGCCATCTCCCCAGCCTTCAAAAACATTTTCTGATTCGTACATTCAATCACACATTTGGACTTCACAAAAAGGCAAACAAAAAAATTGCTAGTAGTCTTAGGGTCTTAGTAGTCTTAGGGTCTTTTGCTTACCTTTATAAAACTGCTTTCTTATTAATGAACTGTCATGGGGACCTAGGCAATGAGTAAAGCCTTAAAATAAAGAAGGGTTACCCCTAGTGTTGACCTGTAGAAACCAAATTCACAAAACCAAAATTTAGTGAGGCATTCAGAGGAGCATACGTTCTAGAACAATTCAGAGCTCCAGTTTTATTTATCTTAATTTTCTTTAGACACATAAATTGCTATGACTGAAGATATTATGAAAATATTTTAATGGAATCTTTTGAATTACAACAGCTTCTCCCACACAAACTCTCACTCAAAAAAAAATATGAGAAAAGAATAAACAAGAGAAGGGGCTGGGGAAATGGTTCAGCAGTTAAAGGTACTTTCAAATTTCAATTCCCAAGCTCTGCACAAAAGCCAACCACTAAAAGAAGTGCAAGTATCTGGAATTCATGTGCAGTGGCAAGAGGCCTTAGAATCCTAGGATGTTCACACACACACACACACACACACACACACACACACACACACACACACATACACACAGGAAACAAAAAAGAAAATATGGGAGAAAAAGGCCCAGGATTTGCCTGAATGAGCAAAGATAAACATTGAAAAATAAAGCTTAACTATTTGCTCCATTTTGCACTGAAGATGTCACACCTAAACCACAGCAGCAAACCTACATGGTGCAGCATGAAAACGCAGGGAATCCTTTACTTGTTTACTAGTTTTGCATGGAAATTTTCACTTTCATAAGTGCAAGGTCACCTATTCTGCAAAAAAAATGAAAACAGTTCAGCTTAAATGCCTGTCACTTGTGATGAAATAAGAGGTCAGAAGTGACTTATTGCATCATTTGAACTCGTCACTCACTGAGAAGAGACCTCAGCAAATAAAACATAAAGGGGGGTCACATTCTGGGACAATGAAATCGACTATTTGAAGGGAAATTCTTCCTAGAGAAAAAAATAGTAAGACAACCCTGGAATTCTTTTCTGTTCATTGCTATTATTTACAAAGGTTCTTCATAAGAGCTGCCTTACTTGGCTCCAGCATAGAGCTAAGAGAAAATTAGATATTTAATCATCTTATTTTGAGTTTCAAATATCAAAGTGGTATTAAAAATGACTTAAAGTTTGTGCTGAGGACAGCTTTGCCACCATTTTTTAACCCAATCAGATATACATCAATGTGCAGAATGATTAGGTGGTTGAGGATGAGAAGGAAATTGAACAAGACATGAAGTTGGCAATTTAACAAGGTAGGTAGAAATTGCAGGGCATTAGAACTTATGCTGTTGATAGAGTGCTGACCCATCAGCACATTCTCCTATTAGGATCTGGAATCATTTTCTTGCTTTGTTGTAATGGTTCCATGGAAAGAACCATTTCTTTTTTTTTCCTCTTTAGCGCGTGTGTGTGTGTGTGTGTGTGTGTGTGTGTGTGTGTGTGTGTGTGTGTGTCGTGGTTTGCATGTGGAGATGAGAGGAGAACCTGGAGTGTGGGTCCTCCCCTCCTGCCTTGTCTGAGACAGGGTCTCTCTGTTGTTCACTACTGCATCACGAACACCTGAGGACTGTGCTGTCTCTGCCTCCCTCCATGTCCGTACAGGAGTGCTACCATTGCAGATACACAGCACCGTCAGGCTTTGTGTGAGTTCTGGGAATGCAAAAGCAAGTCTTTAGACTTATATGGCATGTGCTTTACCCACTCAGCCATCTTCCTAGCCCTGCATCTTAAGCTTCCAACAAACAATTTTTGTTAGTCAGTCAAACACTTCACCTCTTACCATTTGTTTCTGAGTGTATTTCTCTTCAATTTCACCCCACATCCTTTGATTTGGCCCTGTGTACACAATCTACCCCTATGAACATACGTGATCTAACTTGTAGTCATAAAAAGCTAACTTATTTAAAATACTTTGAAAGAACTATATTTATATTAAAGAAAAACTAGTCTTTTCTCTATAAGACAATTTTACACTCAAAGATTTATTTTGTTACTTTTACATTTATTATTTTAAGCACTGGGAAGAAAATCAAATATGGTTTTTAATCTGCATTTTCAATATAATTATGAAAAGAATTTATTCAAAAAAATTTGGCTTGAGTTCCATTTGTCATTTACATCCTTTGCAATCAAAGACTTTCAATTACTATGTATATCATAAAACACTTCATTTATTTAGCAAAAAGGTAATCTTTAATAGGTGCATATATACCTTCATTTTGTATGACTGATTTACCCTGCCCACTTATGCTCATTCTGGCTGAGCATTGGAACCTCTGTTTCTTTTTAAAGCAACATTAATTCCTTCCAGTGACTAATTTCATAAGAGACCAAAATCGTCTCTTTGAAATTCAGCTTCTAAAGTTCATAGAAATCTGAAGAAGTAGCTTTTTTGTATAAATTATGTATTTTTTCCACATGTAACATCTTAAGTAAGCATAGAGGCCTCCAAGAAATACTAGGAAGTAAATCTCTTCTTGTTATATAATACCAGGAAACATGACCCTGTGCAAATGCACAAACACACACACACACACACACACACACACACACACACACACACACACACACTCCCAAGTACAAGTGCATGTAACTTAACTAGCAAATAAAATGTTTGAGAAGGTCATGGATAAAAACCTTGAAAATGATAGTAGTAACAGAACACATCTTAGAAATCAATCTAAACATTTGGTTAAGAAATGTTTTGCTTTATTTCATATTTTAAAGCACTTTTATTTTTGCGAAATCCCTTTCTGTAACCAGGCTGCTTGAAAATTTCTGTGGCCCAGGCTGACTTTGAATTTTTGTTCATCCTGCCTCTACCTCCTGAGGACTTGGATTACAGATATGAACCCCCACATTCGGTTCTTCTCTCTCTCTCTCTCTCTCTCTCTCTCTCTCTCTCTCTCTCTCTCTCTCTCTCTCTCTCTCTCTCTCTCTCTCCATAGTTTTAAAATAAATATTATGAGGTAGAATTCAACAAAGTTTGAATTACAGAATTAAAGCATGAGGCTTTACTTCAAAGATACATAGATTTAATATATTAAATATAAACATTTACTGTTTGCTGTAGTGCTTTAGGTTAGATTCTTAAATCCTCTAAGTTTATAGATATTTTATCCTATTTGGGATAAATCTGTGGAAAGTTTGAGATCAAATTGTCTTTTCACATTTAGACTCAAGAGATATAACCTATAAAGGTGTTAAAAGTGTATGTGAATATATCATATCCATGTGAAAAATCAAAAACTGTACAGATGACACATGGATAAATGGCAGGGAGACAGACAGATGAGAGAAAGATTGAGAGACAGCTGCAGTAGACAGTAAAGAACAAATTCAAGTTCTGTGTAGGGAAGGAGAGACAGCCATGGAGATAAATGGGGAGTTCTGTGTTTGTCTTATAGTTCAGAGTAGAAAACAGGAGTGAATTGGAAGGCAGACTGATGGGACCCTCAAGGATATATGGCCAACATATAGCTTTTAAAAATATTTTATTGATTTGAGAAAGAGAGAGAGAAAGAGACTGAGTATGGGTGTGCCCAGGGCCTCTTGCCACTGCGAATGAACTTCAGATGCATGTGCCACTTAGTGCATCTGGCTTTATGTGGTGGGTACTAGGGAACTGAACCTGGCCCATCAGCTTTTAACTGCTGAGCCATCCCTCCAGCCTCATCTGGCTTTTAATATCTATATCTTTGAAAAATGAGATGTTTCATGCACGTCAGATTTATAGTTTACCTTTTGATCTACACAATGAACATGTTTAAGTGAAGAAGCATATCCAGTAATGCCTTTCCCATACAGTTTTCTGCAGTCTCATTCCCCTGAAAAATTTCATAAGCCAAAATCCCAAATACAATTTTCTCTGCACTTAGCATTTACAAGTTCTCAGGAGGATAGTCCATAAAACTCGTTTTACTGCTCTGGAAGGTGTCTTTAGTTGCAAGCATCAAGTCCACGCCCATTCCTCAGGCATTCAAGTTCTAGAAGACCAAAATCCACATGATCAGATTCATCTCAGTGAATATCTCCACACTCTCTGGTACCATAAATGTTGCAGTCAGCCATTCATTTGGATGAATCTCCAAATCTGACACTGTTATGGGAGGAAACAATTGATTGAAGCTACAGATCCAGGAAAAGTTCCATAATGACAAAAGAGATTGGTCCCTTCCCACGTTCAAGCAGAGAGAAAAACCCATCACCAGCACCACACACACAATAATAAACATGTAGGGGCAAAGTAAGAGATTTCTTACCTTAGCCTTAGGGTGGGGCTTGTGACCCTATCCCAGCCTTGTTGGCTTCCTGTCTCTGGAATGTCTTCCTGTACTGCCCTCCAAAGAAGGGATGTATGCTTCTAGCTCCCTGAACTTCCTTACATCCTGCCCCTACAGAGAGGGCTTCCTTCCTATGAAAAACAACAGAGACCCACCCAAGGTCAAGTTGACAACAAAACTTGACCCTCACAGGGAGTTATATCCAGCTCCTCCTTGCCAGAGCTTAGCACATTCACTCTCTTGCTTCTGATTTCCACCTGCTGTGGCAGAAGTGATGTCCAACCTCTGCTGTATTATCTCTCCCCTGCCATCATGAAGCTTCCCCTCCAAGACTGCAAATCAAAATAAACCCTTTCTTCCTATCAGTTGCTTTTGGTCAGGTGTTTTGTCCCAGCAACATGAAGACAACTACAACACCTTTACAGTGAAAACTATAAAAGAATGGTAAACTAAAGAAAACATAAATAAATAGGAAGTGTTTCCATGGTCATGGATTCCAAGAATTAATATCATTCAAATGTCTGTACTGCTCATTTGAGCATGTGTGTATTTATTTTGATAAAGTGTCTCACTCTGTAGCCCAAGATTGCCTTGAGCTCTCTAGCCTCCTGCTGACACCTCTTTCAGTGCTAAGATTAAAAACACATGCCATCACACTCAGCTGCTGAGTAAGGTTTCAAAGTATGAATTGACAGTTAACAGAAAGGACCTCCATGACTTGACAAGACATGGATATCTTTGCAATCCATCCACTGTTTGAGATCAAATTTTTCAAAGTTGGCTAGTTATCAGATCATCAATCTCAGTAGGAAACTTGAGAAGGGACACTGGATGGAGGAAGAAAGTTCATCAATGTAATCGTGGATATGTTACATCAGTAGATTGAATCCCTTAGTGCAATAAATCTCTGCCTGACTTTAGAAGGTAGCTGGTATTGTCAACTAAACGTATGAGTTTGAGAGTCGGCCAATGATGCATTCCCTAACAGATTCACATTTAAGAATAAGTCTAACTATGCAGGAAAAATAGAAAATAGGAAACATTTATTTTCTGATTTTTCACATAGAAAGGAGAAATGCAGTTCAGAGGGAAATTAAGATGCCAGAGGGTTAGTACTTAGTGAGAAAACAATGGAGGAATGGAAAGGAATATCTGGGGAAAACGAGGATTAGGATATAGGAGGAGGAGAATGTCAGTATTGCAGAACAGCATAATGTGCTTTCCCAGAGGGAAAGAGGGGCACAATTTTAAGAAAGAGGGAAAGAAGTAAATTGAGAGTGAATAAATGTTTATTGGAGCTGACAACATGTTCCCAAGGAGGTAATCCTGACAGGAAGAAAGAGAGAAGACATTTCAATGAACTTTAAGAGATGAAAGAGACATTGGAGATGTTTATCAGCAGAGAAAAAGTAGAAAGATGGAGAGAATTAAGAACCAAGATGTATGTGAAGATTGGAAAAGAATATCTGCAAACATTTTTCTCATAAAACAAGACTATCTGGGTCAAGGACAAGGAGGCAGGTTTGTTTTATAGTGCATTCAACTGAGTAAACATGTAAACATTATAAGGAAAGAAATGGGGAGTGTCCTAAATCCCTTCAGTCAGGGCAATGGTTTGATGAGAAGGAAGGGCTGCACTTGAAGAGGAAAGAGCATCTGTGATGGGACAGACAAGAGAAAGAGAGAAAAATATGATGGCAGCTTCTCTTTGGAATATTTTGTTACAGACAGGAAAGAGACAAGTAATAGATGCATCATGGGAGGGACTCAGTTAAAATAAGCATGAAGTTGTGGCCAGCCAGGTCTGAATGATTCAAATGTCTCCCCCTATGGGGTTATACAATCTTAAGAATCTAGCTATATAGATAGGCCAAAACCCACCAAATCAGAAAATTAAGAGTGTTCCACACCCTCCCACACACAAATAAACAATGCATTGAAATAAAATTCTAGATTTCCATTCTTCATCTTTATTATGACATACCAGCCAGTTTGGGAATCATTCTTGAGCCAAGTCTCATTCTTTAAATATTGTTTCAGTGGTAAACTCATCTCTAAAACTTCAAAAAGTTATCAATGAAATTTTAGAACTTCATTCACAAGTCAATCATGCTTGTGCCAAGCAAGGTGATCTTCATCTGCAGTGAAAGTCTGTTTCAAAACCTACTACTAGAGGGCTGGAGAGATTTCTCAGCAGTTAAGGCACTTGCTTGCAAAACCAAACAACTGAGATTCAACTCCCATGTAAAACCAAGTGCAGAAATGTTGCATGTGTCTTGAGTTCATTTTCAGCAGCTGGAGGCCCTGGCATGCCCATTCTTTCTTACTCTCTTTCTTTTGGGAAAACTATTATTGATATTTTCACATTTGCCTTTTCTTAACTGAAAAAATCCTTGAGAAAAAGTACTAAAGGAACATAACTAAAATGAGTTAATATATACATTAAATTTAAAAGAAAGGATGTGAATGTGGAATTATTTAGTACAATGTTTCTAAACACTAAAAAAATTAAAATGCTAGGCAAAAGAGAAAATAAATTTTATATTTTAATTTTTTAGAATAAAAGTTTCTACTAGATGATATATGTGAACCAGACACAGACACGTGTGTATTTCGTCTTTCACTGTTGTCTAGAAAGATCTGAGCATTTGTGGGCTGGGAGGTGGCTCTGTGGATAAAGTATGCACTGCTCAAGCCTGAGTAACCAAGTTTGATCATCAGACCCCACATGAAAAAGTGGAGGTGTGACGGGTTTCTATAATCCCAGCAAGATAGCAGGTGGAGATGAGAGGATTTGCCAAGAGCCAGAGGCTAGCACAGCAGAGAGAGACGGAGAGAGCCAGCCCCACATGTGGTGGAATGCTGGGAATGGACCTGAAACTTGTTCTCCAATCACACATATGCATCATGGCTTGTGAGTGCCCAAACCCTTTTATACAAGAAAGAGAGAGAGAAAGAGAGAAGGAGAGAGAGAGAGAGAGAAATCTCTTCTCCAGCCTCCATATATGCATTGTGGCATGTGGTGCCCAAACTCCTTCACACACAGGAACATGCACACACACATACATATAAACACACAACATTAAAAAGAAAGATTGAGCATTAAAAGAGGGGTTCATCCCTTCTTTGTGCCAGAACATAATTTTGATAGAAAAAATAACTAAGAATAAAGAAGCAAAGGAATGAGAAAAAAAGAGTAGGAAAGAATGAAAAGAAAGAAAAAGAGACGGACTCTAGTGTAAAGAATTATATCCTGAAACTCACAACAGTTGAGGGGTCCATGCTGCTCACACCTTTCACTTCTAGTTTCTCTTTCCTCCATTGTAGTTTAGTTCTGGGCAGTTCAGCAGAATTATCACTTTTACCTATACTCTGTGACTCCCTATAACAGTCAAAGGAAACAAAAATACTTCTTTTGTTGTAACCAGTTAGCCTTCAGATACCGACTCTCCATATTGTGATAGTTTGAATAATGTCTCCCAATAGATTCAAAAGTTTATTATGATTGTAAATTGTCTCCAGCCAGTTCTGGCTGGAGGAGGTGTGTCACCTTGGCCAGATCCTAGGGTTCAGCCCTAAGGTGTTTCTGGGGTGAGTCTGGAATTCTAGCTATACATATGCAAAAAGAAGTCTGAGCTCAAGCCTGGAGTTCCTCTGGTTTGCTAGTTTTTGGAATGTGCTTGCTTGCTTGAGGTGCTGGTGGTGGGTTCTCTCTCTCTGCTTGGATCTGTGAAAGGGGGCCAGCCTTTTTTCTTTCAGTTCCCCTGGGTCTGTTAGTTTCAATAAATATTTTACTCCCCAAAATTGTGCCTGGTTTGGAGATTCATCCCAGCGGCCATCCCAGCGACATGTGGCTGACTATGACAATAGTCCAGGAAGCCCACAAATTCATACAGCACAAATACTAGCCACAAAAAAATTCAACCAGATATAATTCTAAGGCTTGAAGCTATGTAGGTAAGCACAGAGAATTCTGGTCCTGCTTCAATTTTTGTGTTTACTTTATTTCATATGCAGCAGAGAATCATTTCCTAAAGCAAAAAATTAGATTTTTTAAACTGCAGCAGTATGTAGCAGAAGCATTCTAAACAAAATATTAACTATGGAGTCCAATATTTCTTTTAAATCTCAGCCAATTCAAATCTTCTAATTTAATAGCTTCCAGATAACTAGCTTATTAGCAAATGATGTGAACACAAGGAGCTTCAGGCATACCCCCAAACTTTACTTTGAGATCACTATAATCTCTGCACCAGATGCCATTTTCTGCTAAAATAAATGAATCACTTCCTACCAGTTTTTTTGCTTTAAAAAATAATAATAAATTAAATCTGTACCAGAAATGACAATAAAGCTTATTTTTATTCTAGAAAGCCCACTCCTTGATTATGAAGTCTGACTGCATATAACCCATTGATATATGTTTTTAATCATACCAGCATTAAAATTTAAGTAGGGAATTTTCTTTATAATTTGATGTTATTTTTACATCTCGTGCATATGTTTTCAAGACTGGCTGTTGCTAACTTCCTTTCATAGTTTAGACCTGATTATAAAAGGAGGCAAGACCACAAAAAGCAGTCAAGCTAGAACTAAAGTCTGAGCTAACTCTGTGTCCAGGTTTGGGATTATAACATACATTCTGCCACTTCTTTTGCTTTGCATTGCATTTGTTTGTTTGTTTGTGGACAGGGTTCTCAAGTAGCCAAGGCTGGCCTTGAACTCGTATAAGAGGAGTGTTAGTTTGAATGGTTATCCCCCAATAGATTCAGAAGGATGATCACTGTGGGTGGATCCTAGAAGCCAGCCCTAAGGTGTTTCTGGGGTTGAATGTAGAATTCCAGAAATATGTGTGCAGAGAGAAGTCCGCATGCTACCTGGAGTTGCTAAGATTTGGCTGGGTGTTCTTGTTTGCATTTGGAGGTGCTGGTGGTGATTTTTCTCTCTCTGCTTGGATCTGTATGCTTCAGATAAATCCCTCCTTCCTCCCATAAACTGTGCCTGGTTTGGTGGGTCATCCCAGCAGTGTGAGCTGTCTACAATGTAGGGATACATACTGACATTTACTATTTGTAGAAATTTACTAATATTTAGGATTTCACCTAGGTTATGATCAAGTATTCCATCTACTTAAAAATAGTTATCTAAGGTCAGACCCTACCTCGAAAAAAATTCATCTATATTTACAAGCTTATTTTAGCTTTATTTCTAAGAGTTCTGGCTTTCTATGTGTAGCTTAAACTTGCAACTTTATAACTAAGCCTAGGGTATTTAAGTTTTTACCTCATCTCATTTTTTTTTTATTTTCATGGTAGCTTATTATTTGAAAAATATATTTGGAGTTTTAAGAAAAAATCATATTGTTCAATAAGGTTATAAACTGAGATGATAATTTTCCATTATACCTTCTAAGAATTTTTTCCTTTTGTAAAAGAGACATCAGAGTGGGACCAGGTTACGCGCCACATTCCTACAAAATCCCTGACCCTGGGGTGTGGACTCATCACCTGCCATTCTGTTTCTCACCAGGAGCCCTCTCTCCTCTCCAGCCTCTACTGCACATGCAGAAGCGCTCCACACACTGACCATTCAGTAGAAACTGGCTTCACCTCTAAGCCTTGGTTGTTCTAAAGGGGTCCTCCATGTCAACCAGGGTTATATCTCTCCCACACTGTGCTTCGAAAATGGGCAAGACCAGCAGCATCAGATGGAAATAGGGACATCTCCCTTTCCTCTTATTGTTTCAATTGAAGGTAAGAGTGAGCACTGTAAGTGGCTAATTTTGTTGAAATATAAAAACACATATTCTTTAAGATTTAAATAAATGTGTGTAAAGAAAAGATTATGAGAAAAATTGAAAGGAGTGTGAATAAGTTTATAATAGTGTATTCATGATAGCAATAGGTAGAAGCAATCACAAGTTACTCAATGTGTCATGAATCCATAAACTGGAATTTGTTAGGTTATTTGACAGAGAGTGTCATGTATCCCAGGATGGCCTTGAATTTGCTACTTAGTCAAGGCTACCCTCAAACTCTGATCCTTCTGTCTCCATCCTGAGTGCTGGACAGCAAACAGCAAAAATATTCAGATTCATGCTGGAATATGGATGAGCTTTGAAGACACTGTGCTCAGGGAGAGGATCCAGGCACTGAAGCCCATGTCCTGTACAATTCCAATTCCAAGAAATGTCCAGAAAAGGCAAGTTTACAGACAGAAAGTGCATTATCAGCTGTCTGGAGTTGAGAGGTAGAGTAGGTGTGGTTGAGGACGATGGGAGTAAAGTACTGCTAAGAAGGATGAATTTCCCTGTGGAATGGAAATGTTCTAAAATTTCTACAACATTTGGTGTATAACTAAATATATTAAAAATACTGAACCATATACTTGAAGTGGGTGAATATAGAGCATGTGAATTATATCACAAGGAGCTGCTACAAAAAAATAATTAGGCTATTCTCAGGTGAGACTAATGCATCATGCTTACTCCTGACAGAATGAGACCAGGCATGCTGTCACAGCTGCGGAACCACCCCTCTCTCCAGCACTCAAACCAGAAGATGACTTTCAGAACAACTAAAACTTGGTCTTGAAACGTTCCTGTATTGTTGAAAAAGACTTTGACCAAATTTCCCTGTTTCAATAAAATCCAATTAAAACAACAACAGAGTGTGTAATGTAGAGACTCTACAATAGTAAAAGTATGGAGATGGTGCTAACATTCATGCCCTCCACTTGCCCATGGGGCATGGGACTAGGCCAAATAGTCACATTTAATACTTAAAGCATGTAGGGTTTTCTAATCCGTTACTGTACAATTCCTCTAGGTCTATTTCCTGAAATTCATGTATGTACAATGAAACTATGTGATTATTTTAAGATTAACTCTTTACTTTGAACATCTAATATACAGTTCACCTATGACATGGAGCAACCCTCTTTTCCATAATACCACACAAATCTTATTATTATATTATTTAAAATTAAATCAAACTTAAAGCACAAAATATAAAATATATATTCTTTAATTGAAAAGAAACTATGTAAAGAGATGAAAGTCACAAATTAATACTATACTCAATTTATTATGCTTGGAAGCAATTCATAAAGGATTTACATTAAATACATACCAGTGTTACACTTTGAAGCCATGGGTTCACTTACATTATTAAAGTCATTTGAAATAAACGGGTTAAATTCTTTTTAATATATTTTAAGTCTTGCGTGAGTGTGTGTGTGTGTGTGTGTGTGTGTGTGTTCATATGTGTGAGTGCAGGCACACACATGCCATGGTGTCCATGAAAGTCAGTGGATGTTCTCTCGAGTGTGGTCTTCACCTTGCACCTTGTTTGAGGCAGGTTCTCTTGTTGTTAAACTAAGTTAGCTGTCCTCAGGGTTTCCAAGGATGTCCTCCATCTCAGTGTAGGAGTGCTGGAATGGCTGATACCTATGACATTCCATAGACCTGGGATCTGAACTGAGGTCTTCACATGTCCACAGCCGGTGCTCTTCCACTGAGACATCTCCCTGGCCTCAGAGGTTGAAATCTTACCAAGGCTAGTGTTAGTCTAATATTGAACTCTATTACATATACTCATCAACATAAGTTTCTGCATGTTTGTCTATTGGAATTTTTTTATCTATTTGTGCTTTTTTATACAGTTGAGATTTTGACATAGTCTGAAAAGGATCAGACAAAAAAATATTCTAGCCTCTAATCACCATGACATAAAGCAACTATAACCAGTTTAAGTCATATTTGTGAGATAGGAAATAGCAGAAATCTGTAGTTCAGTATAAAGTGACAATTGCAAGAGTATTAAAATTAAATTTTGAAAGAAAGTACAAGGATCTACAAAAATTTCAGTACACATTAACAAGGAAATGTAGCTTCTAACAGCTGTGAATTTATTTAAATGGCACCCTTATTCCTTACAAAATAATATACTTTTTATTTTTATGCAGTATTTATAATGAAAACGAGAAGCACTCTGCATGATGTGGCTGAAAGGTTATTATTACTCCAGTGACAGAAACAAAAGTATATTATCACTTGGATGATGTCAATGAAAGGGTATCATTACTTTTTTCTGAGGAGAACATCTTGGTAAGTAAACACACAAGTACAGTAGTTATTAAATTTTATTCCACATGTATTTCCAAGAAACTCAGAAAAATGCAATTAGTTTGTGATGTGGGAAAATTGGTGGTTTCATCTGTTCAACAAAATCCAAATAAATTACATTTTCATCGAAGTTCCTTTCATAGGACAGCATTCTCTTTTGACAGTTACTTTATATTTCTCACATGTATCTCAGAGTTATCTTGCTGCAGAGCATAGAAAGCAAAATCTAAATTCTGCAATATGTGCTTAAAACTTTTAATGTTAAGTCAGTTCCTTCATTTATATAACACAAAAAGATGTCTGAGGCATCCTTGAATGCCTCTGAAAGTATGAAAATCCAAGGCAAAGGTAATGTGACATATAAATAATTTTTTCCAAAGTTTTATATTATTGTGAACTAAAACAAATTTGTCTTATTAATTTCTTTAAAAAAATCACTGCTCCTTGCTCTTTCCTTATGACTCAGTGGTATACCAAGCTTAGCAACTGTTACACTGTACTGATGAAAGCATAGGAAGAGCAAGCAGGTCCCACCTAAAGGAATATATTTTCAAATCAGAGTTCATTCTACATATAAAAGGTGGCAGTGGAATCTTAATGTGTGCCAATGCTATTGCTTTTCTTACAGATCTTCTCACCTGCAATGTACCAATCAAAAATATAGGAAAATATATATATATATTCACCTCATTATCAGTTTGGTCCATCTTTCTTCAGGAAAATCTAAGAAAACAGACCTCGGCAGGCTGACTGAAGGACATATTCCAGTTGCCTCCTGTAGTTGTCATTAAGTAGAAAAAGAAAGCATCTGTATAAATAATGGAAAGGTAGAATGTACACTTCCACCTCAGGTACTGTTTTATTAGCACATAGGTAAGGAGATCTGACCCGACCCGCGGGCCTAGTCAACGAGGGTCATGAGGGGGACCCTAGCCTGGATGAGTGGGAAAGAACCGGAGCGAGAGATGAGACCAAGACAAGAGTCTGATCAAGGTCTGTTTATTGCAGGCAACAGGCGAACTTATATGCTAAGAACAAGGAGGCAGCTGCAAGTTTCACTTTGCACAATAGTATAAGTTTTTCAAACCCTGTTGCCATAGGCAGTCACAATGACCTGGTATTATTGTAATTAGCTGCAAATGGCTGGTTTCGGGAAGCACATAACATTGCTAGATTTCCGCATAGCTCAGGGTCCACAGTGGGGCAGTGCCTCAGACCCTGACAGGTCCTCCTTTTTTTTTTTTTTTTT